>JAVYIG010008912.1:0-84034 GCA_035222895.1 Strongylocentrotus droebachiensis | reverse complement strand
CCAGGTACTTCAGGAAGGCATTTGTTCATTCACATATTTCCATCAATACTTTCATGTAATTGATTATGCACTCCACTTTTACCACAATGTACATGCAAGACCTTTTTAATGTTTAACAGAAATAGGTTTCAATGTGCTTCCTTTCATTCTTTTCTCTTTTCATTCAACAGACATACTGCAAGGACTATGAAGTTCTACTTAGCCTCTTCAATGAACCAGACTCCATCTGCTGTAACTGTGACTGCATGGGGATCAAAACCTTTGTATTATAATTCTCATAACATGACGCTATGGTAACAAACAAGCAACCATTGATAAAAAGCCTGATATGTCCTTGTTTGTGTGTGAACCACAAAGCAACCACCACTCATAAGGATGTTTTTATGTACATCAGATGTTCATTGTTTTACTGGAAAAATTGTGATTTTGAATCATTTAAGAAATCATGTTTTATAATGTGTTTATAATATAGTGCAAGTCATGATATAACAAATTCCCTGCAAAAGAAACACGGCTCAAAAGTAGACTATGCTTTGTTTTAAAAATAAGTGGGAGAATCTAATGTAACAAATGCATAACATTTAATTCTAATAGTTTCAAGTAGCAGATTATGAGGCTATTGGAGCTTAATATTTGATTTTGTCCTTCAACTTTATAATCGTATTCATCGTGAATTACAATCTTTTCTGTTTTAAGAAAAATAAATAAATTGAACATAATTGTTGATATGTTATATACAATATTCCTTTCATATCTTTTGATTTTAAGTGTGCATACTGTTGGGTTCATTGAATTATACATGGAAAAAGTCTGGAAATAGAACAGTGAGAAAACAGAGAGCTAGCGAGAGAGAGAGAGAGAGAGAGAGGGATAGAGTAGAAGAGAAAGGGAACCAAATGAGAAAGAACAATTTAATGGTGAGAGATGTCATGAAAATGAGAAATAAACAATGATGTGAGATAGTGTGTGTGTGTGTGTGAGAGAGAGAGAGATGGAGATAGGGAGAAAGATTTTTTTTTTTTTTGGGGGGGGTATAGTGCCCCCTTTTTAAAATGCCCCTTTTTATATAGGAAAGTGCCCTTTTAATACCTTGTAAGAAGTGCCCCTTTTTCCCCGCTTTGGAAGTCGCTCCGCCGTCCCTGGACGTCGTATTGCTCAAGTTGTCGAGGTGATGCATCCTCTCCACACTGCGCGCATCCATTGTCTTAGCCCATTGTCTTAGTGCATTGTGACGTCATATTGCTCAAGTTGTCGAGGTGATGCATCCTCTCCACACTGCGCGCATCCATTGTCTTAGTGCATTGTGACGTCGCAGCTTCGGTACTGAGCATGTGCAGAAACCGTAACCATGGTGAATAATCCATGGACTAAGTTAGGCCAGGTTTAAACCATGGATCAGTTAGGCCACCTTTCGAGAAATGAAAATGACTTAGGTCAGCGGCCTAAGTTAAGCCTGGCCTAACTAAACCACGGTTTAACTTAGGCCAGGTTTAACTTAGGCCGCTTTCGAGAATACCACCCTAAGGGTGGTATTCTCGAAAGCGGCCTAAGTTAAACCTGGCCTAAGTTAAACCGTGGTTTAGTTAGGCCAGGCTAACTTAGGCCGCTGACCTAAGTCATTTTCATTTCTCGAAAGGTGGCCTAACTGATCCATGGTTTAAACCTGGCCTAACTTAGTCCATGGATTATTCACCATGGTTACGGTTTCTGCACATGCTCAGTACCGAAGATGCGACGTCACAATGCACTAAGACAATGGATGCGCGCAGTGTGGAGAGGATGCATCACCTCGACAACTTGAGCAATATGACGTCCAGGGACGGCGGAGCGACTTCCAAAGCGGGGGGCAGCACCAACAAAAAGGGCACTTGCTGGAATTGTATCATTGTTAAAAGGGAAATTATCAGAGGTGAAAAGGGTCACATATCGCACCTGAAAAGGGGCATTGAACATATATTAAAAGGGGCACTTATGAGAATGAAAAAGAGGCACTTATAATAAAGGAAATGTGCATTTGTTGAAAGAAAAGGGGCACCGATAATTTTGTTAATAGGGGCACCTCTCAGATTTAAATAGGGCAATTATCAGAGGTGAAGGGGCACTTCTCAAAAGTGAAAAGGGGCACTTACTGCAAAGGAAAATGGAAACTTGTCAAAGGAAAAGGGGCCCCGTGTCAAAATTAAAGGAGCACTTATCAGAGGTGAAAAGGGGAAGGGGCACTTTTCCTATGGAAAAGGGGGCACTTCTTACAAAGTTAAAAGGGAACTTTCCTATATAAAAAGGGGCATTTGAAAAAGGGGGCACTGTACCCCCCCCCCAACTCTTTCTCCCTATCTCCATCTCTCTCTCTCTCTCACACACACACACACTATCTCACATCATTGTTTATTTCTCTCACCATTATTAAAATTGTTCTTTCTCATTTGGTTCCCTTTCTCTTTTACTCTATCTCTCTCTCCCTCGCTCGCTCTCTGTTCTCTCACTGTTCTATTTCAAGACTTTTTCCATGCATAATTCAATGAACCCAACAGTATGCACACTTAAAATCAAAAGATATGAAAGGAATATTGTATATAACATATCAACAATTATGTTCAATTTATTTATTTTTCTTAAAACAGAAAAGATTGTAATTCACAATGAATACGATTATAAAATTGAAGGTCAAAATCAAATATTAAGCTCCAATAGCCTCATAATCTGCTACTTGAAACTATTAGAATTAAATGTTATGTATTTGTTACATTACCTTCTCCCATTTTTTTAAAACAAAGCATAGTCTACTTTTGAGCCGTGTTTCTTTTGCAGGGAATCTGTTATATTATGACTTGCACTATATAATAAACACATTATAAAACATGGTTTCTTAAATGATTCAAAATCACAATTTTTCCAGTGAAACAATGAACATCTGATGTACATAAAAACATCCTTATGAGTGATGGTTGCTTTGTGGTTCACACACAAACAAGGACATATCAGGCTTTTTATCAATGGTTGCTTGTTTGTTACCATAGCTTCATGTTATGAGGATTATAATACAAAGGTTTTGATCCCCATGCAGTCACAGTTACAGCAGATGGAGTCTGGTTCATTGAAGAGGCTAGTAAGTAGAACTTCATAGTCCTTGCAAGTATGTCTGTTAATGAAAAGAGAAAAGAATGAAAGGAAGCACATTGAAACCTATTTCTGTTAAACATTAAAAAGGTCTTGCATGTACATTGTGGTAAAAGTGGAGTGCATAATCAATTACATGAAAGTATTGATGGAAATATGTGAATGAACAAATGCCATCCTTGAAGTACCTGGGCATACAAACAACAACTTATTCTTACAGCCTACCTGTCAGAATTCAGCAGCTCAGTAGTGCTCCTTCCTCTCTCTGAATTTGTCTCAGTTATCAGGGAATTTGCCTTCATTTATTTTACTGAAGAAAAACATCATCCTGAAACAAAATAAAAAGGTTTACGGTAGACCTCATTAAAATATCAAAGATCTACTCTAACTTAAAAAACAAAATTTAAGGCGCCTTTCATGTAGGCAGTGACTAGGCACCCCTCCCCACTCAGTTACTAGTAATCATTGATTTACAGAATGAGTACCGGTATCTCTTTTAAAATCAAGAACAAACATACACATTCTTGCAGTACTATCTCATAAATGAGCTTGCACAGTATCTAAAGTCTATAGCCAAGTTAGTCCCTTTCCTAAAATCAAGTCTAGAGGTCTACATCTTACTTAGATAACCAACCGACAGTTGGCTTAACCTAGATGTAAACGCAGCCTGGAATGGAGATTTTACAAGGCCCTAATCGTTAGAGCCCATCTTTTCCATTTTAGTTCAATCTAACATTAGACCACAGATTGTCTTTGTTTATGTTATCTCCCAAAATGAGCTTTGTGAAAGGGGAAAAAGTAAAATGAAAATTTACTGCACTGTACTGTACTGCAGTCTGTAGGTCTCTAAGTCTTATATGGTCCAGAATTGTTAGCGGTAGGTTTGAATTTTCTTCTGACCCAAATTTTAAAGAAGTTAATCAACTGTTGATTATTTGTGTCTTATTTTCAGAGATAGTTCCTCCCAAAATTCTAGACCAAGCTGTCACTGTCAGGAGTGACTGCTAGCCATGGCAATTGAGCTGAAAATATTAGCTTGTGCTGATGTAAAATGAATAAAAGTTTGAGTGTAGATTGCACCTACATTCATCAGACAAAACAATTTTAAATCACTTCATAATGTACCTGTAGACACATCTGCAGATTCATAAAATCAGGAGATCTTTTAATAAAAATTGTATAAACATGATTTAGTTTACAAAATTTAGGCGTAATTACAGCTTTACTCACCAGCAGACTTTCCAAGAAAAATGGAGTATCTATTTTTCCTGTTCAGGAAATAACTGGTGTTGGGCCAACTGGCTTGGAGATGCCTATGTGGGTGCACCATATTAACGCCAGGGAAATGGCAGTAATTATAACATTCATGTTGGGTCTGCACTCTGCAGGACTGCCTCTCTTGTTGAAGGAATTGAGATGTATTGCTCCCATCTCCTGGCAATGGCTATTGAGATAGACTTCACAAGGCGGGACACCATAGCTTGGGAGAGGCCTTCTTTTTTCATCCCCATGCATCAATTGAAAAGAACCTGAAATAGCAGAAAATCAAGATGAAAAATATGTTGATATTTGATAAGAAATTACAATTTCTCTTTCTCTGTAGTTTACTAACTAATAGTATTATTAAACTACTGTTACAGTAACATTATCAGTAAATGTATGTCAAAAAAAGGAAGCTTCTGTCCATTTCCTTTCAATTTCTATTAGACCTGTCTAGACTAGACTCTGATGAAATTTAGATCTAGGTCTATTAATATTGTTTTTAAAAAAAAAGTTTTTTCTTGGGGGGGGGGGGGGGGGTGGGTGGTTATGAAAATCATCACACCAACAGCCACAACTAGCACTGCACTGCAGCTCAGGCAGAGGTGATACCAGACCGAAATTTCTGTCTCTTTCATTTGTTAGCCTCTGATTTGGGTAGGGTCGGCTGAAAGAGAGGAGCCGATGTTATGTTTAGAAACAGGTTCATTGAAACTAACATGCAATTGAAATTAACATGCCAATTAGAAATGCACTGCAGCTGTTAAGGCACAGTTCATTGTTATTCATATTAGATGCATACACACAATGCAAGTGTATGCAAGGGTCTTCTGTTCACTACATTATACATGTAAAAGCACATGGATATTGAGTCTGGATTAAACTACCAAAGCAACCACACGTGTTTCTGCAGGCTCCATTTTGTTTGTCTCTATACTTACATTTATTTAGCTTAATAGTTATTAGCCTACTTTCCAACCCAAATTACAACAGCCGACACTACCCAAATCAGAGGCTAACAAACGAAAGAGACTGCTATAGTCCACTTTTAGGCAACATCGTCTCGAAAATCCACTATAAAAGTAGTTTCTACGTCTAGCAATGATAGTTTTAAGGTGGTGTTAAGGTGGTATATGCGTACGAAAGGACAATAGTGCCAAGAAAAAGAATTACCCGGTAAGAAATTGCTCAATCTCAGGAAACGAAATGTTAACCGACAATTATTTGCACGTATGGGACTGCTCTGCGAACACTGTGAACATTTACCAAGTTTCCTCCAAATTTATTCAGTTAAAAGCATTTTAGATTATCACCAGTACAGCAACATGAAAGTAAAACAAATACTTTATTAGCTGGTGTAACTTTCATGAGCGCTTATCCATACAAAAGAGTGTAAATTGTTATCAAATATAGAAATTCAAATGCAAAACTTACCGTTCACTCTCCGCGAAAAGTCGATTTAACTAAAAAGTGACGTCACGCGAAGTTAGGCCGAACTATGACGTAGTTAAACCTGCCCTCTGAGCCGCCTAAAGTTAGGCCGAACTATGACGTATTTAAGCCTGGCTTATCTTTAGGCCACCTTCGAGAATAGCAAAAAAGATAGTCCATGGTTTAAAACCAGGTTTAGGCCACTGATTTAACTTAGGCCGCTTTCGAGAATACCACCCTAAGTGTTTAAGATCATTGCATTTGATTGGTTGCGAGTAATAAATAAAATTCATGCATATAATTTCATATCAGAACCATTATCCCCTGGAAATTCACCCCCCGGAAAAGTACCCCCAAGGACAACCATACCTGAGGAAAAGAGCTCCATACCACCCCCTCCCCCACTGAGCCAAACAAAGAAATGGGGCACACTTACACCCCCCCCCCCGCTTATTCGGCCGACCGGGAGAGTCGCTGCTAAATATTTTCTCATGAATTGGGCCCCCTCCGTCGCCGCCCCTGAATAGCATTCCAGTGTTCTCATGGCGTGGCTCCATCTTATCCATCATGTTAATGTGGTCAAAACAAAGTCTTATGGTAAATCAGGCTATGAGCATTCTGCCCCTGCCTTAGTGAGCTATGGAATAGTATCCTATATAATGTAAGGCAAGCTAAGGCAGTACAACAATTCAAAACTGCTCTTAAAACATATTCATTCATGTAATTAATTGATGTTTGTACTCATTAGTCAAACATATTCTCCCGCATTTTTTTGTATGCCTTGTATCCTAAAGCCACATTTCATAGTAAAACAAATGTTGTTTTTTCTCCAATTTTTCCTATATTCCTGTACATTTTCGTTTAATTTTCGTGTTTGTTTGTCCCGACTATTTTGTTATGATCAAATGCTCTTTGTGTGTTTCGATGAATGGAGGCAGTATTGCCACACTTCCATATATTATGTTTCTGATTGTTTGTGGGTGTTCCCACCGTATATGCAAGGCAGAGTCGATGGGTACATGTTACGAGGGTTGTAGAATGGCTGAGCGCTTTATCCTGTAATAATCAGAGAAACACAGTTTGCTGTATTCAGCGCTTTGTCTTCTCTTTAAAAATGAAAAAATAAAATAAAATAAAAGGGGGGAGGACGTTTTATAAGTTTAAAGAAAAATGTTAATCATTACGCTATAACACTGAACAATCATGTTGGCCAAAATTTCATTTGTTTTGAAAGCAATTTCCACCCGACATGTCAGGGCTCAACTTCGTTAACTAGGTTACAATCGAGTTTTTGTTTAATTGAATTAGTTCGAATACCTTTTAAACTCTGTGGTGCATGTCTCCTTTATGGATTTAAATTTATTGATATGGAATTTTGATTGCTGTAAAACACGGACAGATCAAGCTTTGTACTCGTGTGCTTCTTGTGTTCTTTAGATTCAAGGCATTATTTTCACTTTAAAGGTATTTAACGTAAACTTGATTAATACGCAATCCTTTTCGATGTAAAATACTTGATCGAGTGCATTTATCGAAAAGGACAATGTGTATCTTCCATGCTATTTAAAGAAAAACTTGTATTCGGTCTCTACTTAAATCAATTATTTAAAAAATATATTTATAATTTGTTATCATTTGGGTTTTTCCACTATTTGTTTAAGACACAATCTGCACCGAAATGATAGGAAATGATAACGATAAACAGTGGACGGCAACAAAGAGAGGTGTACCTCAGTTTCAGATCTTACTAATACCATTCCAATGTCCCCATGACGGTGCTTCATCTTATCTGCAACATAACAGTGTCTTATAAAATATGAACCGATGAGAAATCTGAAGTATTATGGTGAATCGGGTTATGAGCATTCTGCCCCTGCCTTAGCTATGAAATAGTATCCGACATAATGTAAGGCAAGCTAAGGCAGTACAACAATTCAAACTGCTCTTAAAACATATTCATTCATGTGATTAATTGATGTACTCATTAGTCAAACATATATTCCCGCAGCTTTTCAGTATGCCTTGTATCCTAATACCACATTTCATGGTAAAAAAAGGGTTTTTTTCTCCAATTTCTCCTATATTCCCGTAAATTTTCGTTTAATTTTCGTTGTTGTGTTTTTACATTAATATTGCCCTTTGCTTGTTTTCAATTTGCTCATTTTTTCTCATCATCTATCAATAATCTGCTTTAGTTTTTATTCTTGTATACATTTTTTTCTTTCGAGAACAGTGTTTATTGAAGCAGAGATAATAATAACAATAATAATAACAATAAAAATGATAATAATGATTATGATAATAATAATCAGAATAATAATGATGATGATAATAAAAGTAATAAGATTAACAGTAGGAATAATTATAATAATACAAAATGATAATAATAGAAACAATAACAAAAATAATAATAATAGTAAGAATAATAGTAAGAATACATTTTAAAATGGTAATGTTTATAATAATAATAATAATAATAATAATAATAGCAATGATAGTCTGAATTATTAATCATAGAGAATGGACAGGAAAATATAAACATGAAGGATATAAACTAATATTTTTAAGCAGAAGGCATACCTTTTCGAAAATCGTTGGATCATAAACGGAATCCAAGAGGAGGCTTTCTTTTAATGACATTTTTGTGTAGAGTAGCTTCCAGGCCTAATAATAATGGATAGGTTAGACAATTCTCTACATTGGCTCAAGTTCAGGCTTCGTGTGAAGTGTTCAATGTATTAATTCTGCTAAACTCAAAAGATATTGATTTAGAGAAACAAATCAGGTGCTTTGATATAACATTATTTAGGTATCTCATCGAAATCTCGCATTCCCCCTTTAAAATCTGAAATTTCCCGATTTATGAGCATGATAAAGAATTTCTGAATAATTACATCAAGTCAACCCCACCCAATAAACCAAATCACGTTAAAATCACGTTAATATCAAGGTATCGACTTGAGGAGAGTTACGTTCTTCAAACACCGGACATTTACGTAAATGTGTTAATACGTTTATTGCACTAGGTAACTTAAAACACACGTACACTAAATCACGCAATTGTCACTGCAATATCACCATTATAATAACGTGATTATCCCTACCTTGGAGACCATGGTTTGTAAACCTAATAATCCCGTGTTTGTTTGGTTATGAAATTACATCTTCATAAACGAAATTATCGCGTCACAGAAACACGTAAAGCGTTAGTGATAGTTTTAGTCAAAATATCTGCGTGAAATTCACATGAATATTACGAGGCTGACTTGAGATGAATCATGTTCTTCATTCACGTGAAATTTACGTCGAAGAGGAAATATGTTACTGTAACCCGCGTTCAACCCAATAATTACGCAAATGTACACACTAAATGAACCAAAATAATGACGTTGTCATCCCGTTTCTGAACATCGTGTTTTGGATCTTCCATAATTACGTCCAGGCGCGCCGGAGGCAGTTTGGGATTAGAGGGGGTGGGGGGGGGGGGGGGGGATGGGTGCAACCATCCCAGAAGCGAAAGCTAGTAGCAACTGGTCCAGTTGATGAACCAGTTAATGCCAACTGGTAACCCCCGGAAATTGAAATGGGCTTAATGATCGAGTTGATCCAGTTAAAATTCAACTGGTCTAGCTGAGCCATTAGAACCATTTGGTAAAACTTTCAACCAGTTGAACGGCAACAACACTTCCATACTATACGTCTGTATTTCCAATGTAAAGGCATTGGTAATAAATAGACTTACATAATTTAATTAATCGAATTTTTTTTCATATACTTGTATTTTATTGAAATTATTTTAGTATACAGTTAATGTTTCCCTTATTCATGTTTAATTAAATGTAATTTATACGAAGTAGCCAAATGTCCTAATAACTGGTAATTTATATTTGTAGTATTTTCGAAATGAATTGCATATAACTAAATCATCAGTAATTAAGAAATATGCTGTAAATTCAGATAAGTTGTTTAAAAAACAGAGATCTGCACGCACCCCATATTCAATATGCAAATTAATTGGTGTCAGCTGGTTCAACTGGAAATTTGCCAACAGTCAGTCATCAACTGGTGCAACTGGAAATATGCACACAGACCAGTTATCAACTGGTGCAATGAAAATATGCCAAAAGTCAGTTATCAACTGGTGAAAATCGAAATGTGCCAACAGTCACGGGATTATCACCACGGAAGTTAAATGGTAACTGTGAAACCATCAAGACACCCAAAAATAGCTCATTTTTTACACCTAGAAATCACGGAATACCCAGCTTATATTAATAATCCGTTTGAGTCACGAGATCATCACCGCGGAACTGATGGCAACTTTGACTACCATTTAAATAGGTGTTTTAAGACACCTAATAATGACTAATTTTTCACACCTAAAAATCACCGATGCCCAGCTTCCATTAATAATCCGTTTGAGTAACGAGATCATCACCGCGGAACTGCTGGCAACTTTGACTACCATTTAAATAGGTGTTTTAAGACACCTAATAATGACTCATTTTTCACACCTAAAAATCACCGATGCCCAGCTTAGATTAATAATCCGTTTGAGTCACGAGATCATCACCACGGAACTGCTGGCAACTTTGACTACAATTTAAATAGGTGTTTTAAGACACCTAATAATTACTTATTTTTCACACCTAAATATCACGGATTCACAGCTTAGATTAGTAATCAGTTTTAGCTGCGTGATCATCACCAAGAAAGTTATGGTAACTTTGAAACCATTTAAAAAGGTGTGTAAGACACCTCAGAATTACTAATTTAATATAACCATCGGTTAACGGACAAAAAACTCGTTGCTTGGTCAAGTGGTTATTTGGTCATAAACACTTGATTTACAGAGGTAAGTGGAATCACGTTACTCCAGTCGCGTGATAAATTGGTGGTTTTTAGGTTAGATGAAAACGTGAACAGGAGTACCTTTTTTGTTTAAATGAAGGCACGTGTCGATAACGTTTAAATCTAGTTCAAAAGGCACCATACTTTAAAATCACTTAAAAAAAACTCCCAAAAGAGGTTACTTTTTAGTGTTTTGTTTATTGGGCAGCCACTGTAGCCAGGTAAATATTTCCCTTTTCCAATGTTGTTAATTTGCTGATACCTCTCTTTAGCTTCTGTTATCAACCTTTTACCTGGAGACAATTGGTTTTCATTTTTGTTATCATCAACTCATAATTATCAAATTCGATGACAACCTACTTATTCGTCTTCTAGATAACAGTTTTACATTTCACATGGCGAAAGATATAACTGATGTAACAGCTCATCTAAACAAATACATTTGTTAATACTAAGCAAAAAACTTTGTCTGCTTGTTCTTTGCATCAGTGATAATACTCCTCCCCCAATGTCAAACAAGCCGACCGTCGTAAGAACATCGGCCATTGATCTCCGACAAGTTATTTGTTACCGCCGATCAATAAGAGCTGAACGACTGACAACCATTCACCAATATTTCAAATTAATTTTACGAATATCGTTGATGATCGGACAATTTTCGTTCAACTTTCTGCAACCGATCGGCAACGGATCAACGACTATAAATTCTTGCAAATCGGCTGTCGATAGCCGCAGCTTTTTTTTTGTGGGGGGGGGGGGGGGATTGTCAGAAGTTGGAAACCGGTCGTACCCCTAGAGTGACTTAGGATTCATTTGATTACCAGAAAAATAACAAAAGATTCCAATAATTTGACAACTTTGGAACATAAAAAACAATGACAACATGAACTCTTTATCCTTTCGGGATTGCCCACAAATGAAACACAAATTGGCAGCTCTGTGACAAATCTTGCGGGCTTCACTCCCATTTGCTCTGTACTAAATAAAGAAAGAAAAAAAAAAGATTTTTAACATTTTCTATCAAGAAATTTTGCAATCTACATTCTCTCTAAATATCAGTATTGAGAAAATATTTCTATAGAACCCCTGCACGGAAGAAAATATAGTCCGTGCATTGCTGGTAAATACCCAAGTCCACGAACATGATGAAATCAACAGGGAAGGATGGGGACATTTTTCTTTGTAACAAATCCATTCCCAGCAGATGACGAAACGAGCTATCGGGCCCTGGGAGATATTTATGCTCTCGTTTCTGATTGGTCGATCATACGACCGACGGGGTCTCTGATTGGCCAAGTAAAGCTGACATTCCCGAAACGTGGGTGTGGCTCCATTGATTTAATGCAGTATAAAAATGCGCGTCTACGTCCAGAACGCCATAATTTCATCAAAGAGCAGACGTAGTGTCTAAAGTACCAATTCTTCAAGTTTTTCAAGGAAACATTTAACATACACATTGAGCATTTATCTCTTTTCATTTTGAAAAAAAGAAGTCTTGATAGATTTCATTTGGCATCATCTGAGGCAAATAATCTGCACAGGTAAGAGTATATTTTCTTACTCGTTATGTAATACGGGGAGGGGGATGCAGAATTTCGTAATAAAAAGAAGAGGAGGGGGGCACACAATGCCGGACAATTTCTGACCGAAAAAACTGGGTGCAGGTATTTTATTCGCTGATATTTCACTTGTTCCCCGTAAAGAAAGAAAGAAAGAATCTCGGACAAGCAACTAAAGGTCCATTGATATCCTTATATGGTGCTACGACCATATTCGGGCACCATGCTGCCAGCCTATTATTATAATTCGCTCGAATATAACATTATTTCTACCTCAACAAAGTGTCTTTTATCCCCTCATTCCCTACTTTTAATTAGTATCATGATGTTCTATTTCTATGATGCTCTCCATGCACACTAACATATTACAAATGATGAAAGGTTAAAAAAATGTCTTTTCACATTCCTAGAAATCAGTCTTCTCTTTAAAAAAAAAATTCTCTGTATACCCCACTATGTTTGGTGCAATGAAATATAAATGTGTGATTTACTCAGAATGTGGGGTTAAACAAAAAAAATCCTTTAAAAAAAAAAACTATAATTTCAACAAAATGTTCACACCATAAAGCTGTCAATTGAAACACTTTTTCTTGATTAAACATGTCATGTATGTGCTCATGCCAAACACAGAAACGAGAATATAATTAGAGATTGAATAACAGGTTAGTTTCAGGCAGCGACCGAGGTTCATGAATATCGCCATATGATGATGTGACGATATTTGGGCAATAGTGCAATGTTTACACAAAATGTGCATAAAAACAGGAATGATCATATAAATGTACCATAAAAATGATAACAAATTAAGTTAACATAATTGTTCATACCTCTAGTTATATAAATATTATGCTAAATTATAATAGATGGATGAACAACCTATAACAATAACTTGAAATGTTGAACCAATTATTGCAAGTAATCATAAGCTTTAAACAAATATAGAGGGGAAATTATTATATTGCAATAGACTGAGAAAAGTATACATGCAGGTGTGTCTGTTATGGGACAAGTTAGGTAAAATTATATTGAATGGAATTATTACATTAAAAATATATCATTAAAGCATTTCATATAACGTTATGTATAATGTCTATGAGCAATCACAAATTCTTTATTGTTGAGTTTCCACATTACATTTTAAATCGAAGTTGAGTTACAATTATGTTATTGCAGCAGAATTATACACAGTGGTTTAAGAACAACTTTAGAAGACAAATGAAGAGCACTCAATAATATGTGCACAATATTTTGATTTTGGGATCGATCTTGAGTTCAATTCAAAGTTACAAAACAAATACTCTAAAAATATAAAAAAGACGAAGAAAAACAAATAGGATATATTACTATAGATGATCTACAACTGAGCATCGACCAGTTTGACAAGTGTGGGGACACTTGATTTTCTGTGTCGTTCAGTTCTTGCATAAGGAATGTGTAGGTGGTTAGAATTCCTAAGTCCACCTCGCGAGAGATGAAATGAAATTCGTACCGAAACAAAGTGTATTTTTTCCCACTCGTTTCCTTCTTTCAATTAGTATCGTGTATTCTACTTCTATGATGCTCTTCCACACTAACATTATGTTAGTGTGGATATTAAAATATATTTATGATATTAAAAAGAATGAAAGGTTCAATTACTTATGTGTTTTCACATTTCCTAGAACTGAACCTACTTTTTAAAATGATTTTCTCTACATGCCGATTCCCTTTCCATCACTTTGCCAACATTTGCAATTCCTCTAATAATATAATCCTCCTATGAATGTAGGCCTAAGACATATTTTCTACAATTTTCTCACTTGTACAGATACAATATGTCTTCGAGTCAGCAGAAAGCACAGGAGAGTGCTGGAGCCAACCGCATGTCGTACGGCAAAGAAGGGATCCAGTCCGGTACGGCCGCAGCTGAGCACATGTCCTCGACTGCGAAAGACCACGGTGGTGGAGTCCCAGCCGGAAGCCCGGTCGCTGATATGCAGTCCAAGGGGACCCAGGGCAACTACTCTAAAGAAGTCGGAGGGAATAAAAAGTAGACTGGACATTCGGGACCAAGTCTGGAGATCTAGTTGATCGAGGCCAACTTAATTCTAGCGACAGATCGATTTGCAGAAGGAATCGCTAGCAAATAGTATTTTTTTAATTATATAAACATTTACGTACTATTAATTATTTGATTCCGAATTTATCCCATCATGCCCATAGCAATATGAGTAGCGTAAGCCTAGGTGGTGGGGTTGGGGATGGGCTGGAGAGCCGCAAGGTCAAGCAGCTAGCTCCTCTATGATTGGTTGACCAACCAAACATATATCTACAGTTGCTAGCTGTATTTAATGGTGCTTGTGACTCATGTTTCGACTTCTCCCACGAATTGAAAATACTTCTACGACACCTCTGAATAGGCAAAGTTTAGCGGTAATAATATCCGCTGAAATTAATCCCCAAAAATCCGCGAACTCCAGACAACTCGTTATTTTTCCTTTTTGTAGGGTAAAAGCGGCCCTAAATTATTTGCAAAGTGCTGTTCCCCCGGACGAAGATGACTATGGTACACTCAGCTTTTAGTGTTGCTCGTCGAACAATTACATTAAATTTTTGATAACCTTTGTTTCACAAAAATACAATTTCGATAATGTTATGATTTCAAAATGTACACCAAACGAGGCATTAGAAATGACGACACGAAGAGGAATATAGGAACACATAGACCCTTTAATCTCAAATATTAAAGTATGTATTTTAATGTGCAAATACAAGTATCTGCAATCCTGTAAAATTTACACGATAAGTCTTACAGCTAATTTGCAATCGTAGTAATGACGTTTAATTGGCCCTTTAATTGAAATTAAAATATGATCTTTAATGTGAAGTAATTAATCAAAAAAGTTTCACCCTTACCCTGTCGGTTTAATTTAGTTCTAAAAAATGTCTAAAAATGTAAATGCTATTTGTAACGTGTAAAAGGTTCCCATTAACACAAATGTCAAATTCTTTATGGAACCAGTAATTTCGTTTGTCAGTTCTAGTTAATAGTGAATAACATAAATATAATATCATCTGTCACTGAGTAAATGTATTTTTCTAATTATTCTACATTAAAGAGCCTCGAATGAATTTTAAAATATCATGGCCTATTTATTATCATTTCGTGACGTAAATGTGTGTGTGTGTGTGTGTGCGCGCGCGTGTGTGCGTGTGCGTGCGTGTGCGTGTGCGTGTGTGTGCGTGTGTGTGTGTGTGTGTGTGCGTGCGTGCGTATGTGCGTGTGTGTGTGCGCGCCTTAATGTGCTTTATTTAAAGGTTGGGTTTTTGATTGATTGGGTGGTTCGTTGGTTGTTTTTTGGACTGACTGACTGATCGATTGAATGATCACTTGATTGGTTGGTTGATTTTTCTCATTGGTTGGTTGTCTGTTTGTTTTATAGATTGAATGTTCGATTGATTGATGTTTTTTCTTTAAAGTGACTGATTGATTCCTTGATTGATTGAATTTGAATTTGATTTTTGATTTTCGATTTTTGATTTTTTTTGTTGATTTTTTTTGATTTTTTTTAAATTAGTAAACGTCATTCATAAACATGAACAATTTGTTTCACATTACATAAATAGAACAATTATATAACCAAGAAAATTAACAAGTGGTATAGTTTCTCGAGTAATTACAAATTAACAATAAACAATGTAGCTTGTATATACAGTGGTAAATGATATTATTACAAAATAATTATATGACACGTACCAGCCTATAACAAATGGGAATGATAATTTCGATATTGATGTCCTAAAAAATGAATGTGATGTTGAAATTCCCCTCGAAAATTTATGATTGTTCAATAAATTTACAGAAGTGATCAATTATATTTCCATTCAATTTCCTTTCATAATGCTTACACATTTTTCTTCATCGCCGAGATCTTTAAACTGTCCAGATATTTCAGCCATTTTATTGAGACATACCCCCCCCCCCCTTTCAGCATTATATACAATTACAATCTATTATGGTATGAAATTCAACCCCAACCCTTCCCAAGTTACAGTCATTACAAGTTCTTAAAAGTGAAGGTTTTTTTTTCAGGACGTCTATGTCTTCCAGTTTCTATCGGTAGGTTATGTGAACTCATACTAAATCGGCAGATATTGGTTCATAGTTTACGTTTTTGAACGGTTGATAAATATTTCTCTGTTTGTAAACTCTGCTTAAATAGTTTATATGTTTTCAATTTATCTTGTTCATTGTCATTTACATACTCACTACATAAATCAATCATGAACTGGCGGTGGTAAAAGTCTTCCATTTGGGTTTATATGCCTGCTCCAACTACTCTATCACTATCGGTAATATCATCCAATTCTATACAATCATCATTTTCATCCACAGATAATTAAAATTCCCTGATGAAAAGCTGGTGCATATTTCCTAGCCAGCATTCACAATTACTTTCAGTCATCTTTTTGTTTGATTGACCGAAGTGTAATCTCCATTGGGACACTACTCAAAATGTATTATGGTTGACATATTATTAAAGGGCCTCTACAAGAAAAGATCACCCTGATAAATGCATTTATGGAAGAAAAGAATATGGGTCAGAAAGAAAAAAAATTGGGAAAACAATGCCTGGTGTATTGTTGGAATAATTGTTGCCAGTAAAAAACTTCAAATTTATGGAATTCAAGGATTTGCTCTCTCGTGGTTTAAAGATTAATGTTTTACACTCAAGCTAGCCACAACTGTACTGGGGTCACCAAATTTTCTTTTTCTCTGAAATTCAGTCCCTATGGAATGTTATGGCCTGTTGAATTAAATGGTTTCTCGGAAAATCGGCATAAATCCTTAAATCTGACATTTTTTTAAAAGAAACTATACTGTGAAGTAGCTGAAAGTCTGCAAATTCTTATCATTTGTTCGGTTTTTCTGAATAATTTGTAAAACATATGAGGAAATAGCTGTAACGGTGATCTAAGTAATTTCCATCGCCATATTTTATTGGCATTGCAAAAATATTTGGAATTTAATGTTAATATTTGGTGTAAATATGATCTATAAATATATGATTTTAAAAAAATGCCAACAAAATGAACAGTTTGACTTTCCTATATATATAATTAGCTGAAATGACCTAATTTGCATATTTGATGAATATTCATAATTTTTTTTTCTTCAAAAAAAATATATTTCCATACCCGTCTGATATACATAGGTTTCATTGATGTATCATGTTCGGTTTTGATTTGATTACATATGCGCATATTAATTAGACGGACTTAGTTATTTTCACAACTTTTTCATATCTGCAGATTCGCAAAAATGGCAAAAATTACTTATTTTGTTTGCTTCTGTTTTCAAAACGGTATAATATACGAATTTTCTTTTTTGTATTTTTTACCACAAAGGTGATATTTTAGTGTCTAATAATTTAATTTATTATTTGTGTCAAAGAAAGTGATGAATTAAGTTGTCAACTTTGTCGAATTTTGCCATTTTTGCAAATTTGACCATTTCTGGCAGGTTTTTCGGTAATTTTGCGATATCAAAAAAATTGTATAAAATCACAACGCATTGACCGATTTCAATTCTGTTTTTTGTTTTTTGAAGCTTTCATAAAGCTTGATCATTTGCAAACATCAAATAACATGTGTTTGTTGTACTTATTTCTGGTGTGCTATACCTAGTACTATTAGTTACATTTTGTTTGAATGTCAACATTTTAAAAATATTATATTGTGTATACATGTACGTTACAAAAATATGTTATATATTTTATAACTATGTTGTATCGTTGAATTATTTATATCTGTCATTCAAATCCTTATGAGATTCATCTTCGGTGGTTAATGTTCTTATTGAAACTCATCTACATTCATACCGTCTATATTCTTCTATAATAATTCACAGGTCATAATTGAGCAATTATCCTGACTTTATAAGTTTATTATATTGTGTTTGCTCTCTCTCTTTTTCTATAATCACCCGTCTCTCTCGCTCTTCTTTCTTTCTCTCTCTCTCTCTCTCTCTAATCCTTTTTCTCCTTTATTTCACCCTCTCACCCTCCTCCCATTTCCTTCATTTCTCCTGCCCCCTCTCTGTCTTTGTTTCTCTCTCTCTCTCTCTCTCTCTCTCTCTCAGGCTGTCTACCATTCTAAAGAACGGCTCACGTGATATCGCTCACACTGGGGAATTCCACATGTTAAAAATATAACATAATCGCTGGGTCTTCGTACTCGGGGTAGCCACATGCATGTACCACGTCAGTTCAATAATGCACAGCAACTAATATTACCCCATTATGGCCAGGTATACCCATTTACATTAGGGTGAAGTTTGTTTAAATTCATTGTGTAAAAGTGGTATGACCTTGGTTATCAAACAATTATTCTATTGGGTTTTTTTTAAATCAAAAATGGATTTTCATCAGAATAGCTTACAATTAAATATTGTGACTTGTTGTGGGCTTCAAGTGCAAATACAAGAATCAACCCTTCTTATTTATTGTTAAAAAAGAATTGCTTCTCATGTATGCTGGCACCCTTTATTTAGCCCATAAAACCCCATTTTGTTTGAATTTAAAACATTGACTATCTTTGATATAGCTCAACAGAGTTTCATCTTTATGTTTAAATTCATGAATAGCCTGTTCCCTGATTCAGTTAAGAATTTCTTTGTATTACTTTTTACCCTACTCGGAATTAATTCAACTTTTCAATGGACAAATCCTAAATTATTGATCCTGCATTAATCAATAATACATCAAATCAAATCAAATCAAATCATGGACCTGTTCTAAGGAATGTATTCTTAGACTCATTAGAATCATGTAAAACCTTAAATTCTTTTAAATTAAATACGAAGAAAGCATTTCTGTCAGAGTACATTGTTTGATCTTTTCCCAGTGCTAATAAAATATTCGATATTGCTCTCAGATTTCTATAAAAGTCCATCACTTTATTTTATAACTCCTATATACTATAATTTTTCTGTGTCAGACATATTTACATCAACACATTTTCATTTTCATTCTTATCATCATCACCATTATCATCACCATCATCATTTATTTTAAATTCTTTTAATCAACCACTCCTCCCCGGGCTATCACACTATCAAGTAAACGCTTATTGTGATAGCCCTTCTTCTTCTGCAGATTTATTAATGAATAATTCTTGATGTTTGTTATTAATTATATTTTGTTTAAATGTCAATTTTTTTTAATTATTATATTGTGTATACATGTACGTTACAAAACTGTGTTATATGTTTTATGATTATGTTGTATCGTTGAATTATTTATACCTGTCATTCAAATCCTTATGAGATTCATCTTCGGTGGTTAATGTTCTTATCGAAACTCATCTACATTCATACCGTCTATATTCTTCTATAATAATTCACAGGTCATAATAGAGCAAATTATCCTGACTTTATAAGTTTATTATATTGTGTGTTTTTCTCTCCTTTTCTATAAATCACCCGTCTCTCTAGCTCTTCTTTCTTTCTCTCTCTCTCTCTCTCATCCTTTTTTCCTCCTTTATTTCACCCTCTCCCCCTCCTCCCATTTCCCTCATTTCTCCTGCCCCCTCTATGTCTTTGTTTCTCCCCCCCCTCTCTCTCTCTCTCTCTCTCCCCCTCTCTCTCTCTTTCTCTCTCTGGCGCTCTCTCTTCCCCCCTCTCTCTCTCTCTCTCTCTCTCTCTCTCTCTCTCTCTCTCCCTCTCAGGCTGGCTACCATTCTAAAGAACGGCTCACGTGATATCGCTCACACTGGGGAATTCCACATGTTAAAAATATAAAATAATCACTGGGTTTTCGTACCCAGAGCAGCCACATATGCCACATCAGTTCAATTATGCTCACAACTATAAATATTACCCCATTATGGCCAGGTATACCCATTTACATTAGGGTGGAGTTTAAAAAGAAAATATTGTGTAAGTGGTATGACCTTTAGTTATCAAACACTTATACTATTGATTTGCCTTTTATTATAAGTGGGTTTTTCCATGTTCTGTTCAAATACATACAAAATCGCACCTAAGCAGCAAGGAAAGCCACATGCTTCTTGTAAACTATTTTAGATTGGGATTGCCTTCCGTACATGAATATCCCTACATAATGTAATGATAAATGGTGTAGAAGTAAAGCGGTTGACAAGGAGCTGTTCAAAACTGGAGAATTGGCAAAGTCATAGTATTGCACAATAAATGGCAATCCTTTCGTACTTAATTAGTGACTATTTTGTGGGCCAACATACATGTACATACGTGGCAAATGAGATGTTTATAACATCTTTGATTTAAAAATAAAAAAGGTACAATATATTAAATACAACCTTTGCGCTTCAAACAAATGTGCTATCTTTTGCTTGCTCAATGAATAGAGGCAGTATTTGCCATATTATTCTATATTTACCATAGGCATCTTTATGTTTGATTGTTTGTGGGTTTTCCCACCGTATATTCATGGCAGAGTCGATGCATCTGGTTATGTTAAACATGGTTACATGCAACGAGGGTTGTAGAATGCTTGAGCAATTATCCTGTAAGAATCAGAGAAATATATTTGTTGGTATTCAGCGCTTTGTCTCGTCTGTTAATTAATATAAAATGGAAAAAAATGGGAGAACGCTTTGTAAGTTTAAAAAAACTTTTAATCATCACGCGATAACGCTTGGTTATCATGATGGCAAGAAATTCATTTGTTTCGAAACAATTGCCACCCGGCATGCCATGGCTTATTATTGATATGATTTATTAATGGTATTTTATTTGCTGAAAAAGACGGACAAATCAATCTGAATACCTTTGTGCGACTGATGTTTTTTAAATCTGTCTTTAATTTCATTCAAAATGATGGCACACCTTTTCGAAAATCGTTAGATCATGAACGGAATCCATGAGGAGGATATCTTCTGATGACATTTTTTTGTATGGTAGCTTCCAGGCCTAATAATAATGGATTGGCTAGACAATTTTCTACATTGGCTCAAGTTCAGGCTTCGTGTGAAGTGTTCAATATATTAATTCTGCTAAACTCAAAAGATATTTATTTAGACAAACAAATCAGGTGCTATCAAATAACATTGTTTAGGTATATCATCAACAACAACAACAACAAAAAAGGCATTTCCCCTTTAAAATCTAAAATTTCCCAATGTATGAGCATGATAAAGTCTACAGTGAAGGTTGCAGAATTTCTTGATATATCAAGTTAAGCCCAGCCACAGTAGATTCGATTCAATAACACAGTGTGCTCTGGTCATCGCTGGTAAATTCCCAAATCCATGTACATGTTGAAATCAACAGCGAAGGACGGGGAAATTTCTCATGGTAACAAGTCTATTCCCAGCCCCCAATTAGGGGCAGATGACGAGACAAGCTATTGGGCCCTGGGAGATAACTATGCCCTCATCTCTGATTGGTCGATCGTACGACCGACGAGGTCTCTGATTGGCCAAGTAAAGCTAGGCTTCCCAAATAATGGGTGTGTCACCCTTGATTTGATGCTGTATAAGAGTACGTGTCAACGTCTTGTACGCCACTTAATCCTTGGACGGCATTAGCGATACTTGTGACAGCGGTAGGCTTTATTACTTTGTGCAGAGACGTATTATCCTAGACGTGTGATCGAATCGATCAGAACTTCTCAAGGAAACATTTTACATACGCATTCAGCATTTATCTATTTCACTTTGAAAAACAGAAGTCTTGCTAGATTTCATTTGACATTGTCTGAAGCAAATTGTCTGCACAGGTAAGAGAAGATTTTGTTTTACTCATTATTTTATACGGGGGTGGATATATGTATACGGTGATAATTATAATAATAATAATAATATGTCTTGTTTACCCAGGGTAGCCTCATCAGTATTAATACTGTTCTCCCTGAGGGATCTGCAATCATTATTATTACCCCGGTAATCGGATTCAGGCGTACCCGCACACAATGTATGCACATTCTCCACTCTCTGGGGAGCATTCCAGCCAGGCGATATTCCACCTGCTCACTGTGAAAATAAAAGAAATCAGACAAGCAACTAAAAGAATGGCAATAGTACGTTTTCAAAAGGGTTCGGTTCGGAAATGAAATATGCATAGAGGGGTTAAAGGGACTTGGTAACATTATTCAGGTGAGAGAAAATGGTGCTACGTTAGTTACTTCAATGCTAGAAGTACAAATAAAGATAAATTCAGATTTTGAGTAAAAACAGACCATTATTAATGATGCGAATTGGGGAAAATTTATCTGATCGATTCCTTAATTCTCCCAACTTTATTATTACCATGTAATTACATTTTAGGTAAATATAAATCGCCACAAAGCAATGCATTGGCTTTATATACCATTCCAGACATTTAAGTGTTAAAGATTTTTAAACGCCTATCTTTTGTCTTCTTTTGGGAAAATTCAAAAATGGTTGTGAGAATTTACTATTAGAGGGTGTTGCACAATGACGCCTTCTAAGAAAACCATAAATATCTTTGTGGTTTGATAATTTTTCCAGGAGTTTTTGCATGTTAGAGGGTTAGTTCAGTAAAAGGCATATAATTAGTAACATTTCATATAACGGGATAGTATCAGGCAGCGATTTGAGGTCCATGAATATTCTCATATGATAATACGACGATATTCGGGCATCTTGCTACCCGCATATCATCATGATTCGCTCGAATATAACCTCATTTCTTTTATTTTTATATAAAGATGAAATTCGTACCACAACAAAGGGTCTTTTTCCTCCTTTTCTCTACTTCCAATTAGTATCGCGATGTTTTTTTTTAAATCATCTTCTCCCACACTAACATTTTACAAATGATGTCAGGTTTAACAAATGTCTTCTCACATATAACTAGGACTCGATCTTCTCTTTAAATTGTTTTTCTCTGTATGCCCCAATATGTTTCGTGCAATGAAATATCACAGTGTGATTTACTGAGAATGTGGGGGTAATACTTTTTAAAAACTACTATTTCAACAAAATTTACACACCATAAATCTGTCAATTAAAACATTTTTTCTTGATTAAACATATCATTTATGTGATCATGCCAAACACAGAAACGAGAATATAAGTACAGACTAAATAACAGGTTACATGGTGATGTGACGATATTTGGGCACCTCGCTGCCTAGCAGGAATTAATTCATTGAAATGCTAAAGCGCCATATTTGCAGCCATGCTAAAGCCAGGGTAATAATTGCGAAGCGCCAGGAGTGTCGAGTCTGACAGACATGAGCGCTATTTAAGAACCCATTATTGTTATCATTTATTCATTCCCTCGAATATAATCTTATTTCTAGTATTTTCTTTTAATCGAAATGCAATTCAATTTCGGTTTATTAATATCAACATATACAATGTACAATGCAGTAGTCCAGGGACCAATAATGCAATGTTTACACAAAATGTGCATAAAAACAGGAATGATCATATAAATGTACCATAAAAATGATAAAAAATTAAGTTAACATAACTGTATACCTCAAGTTATATAAATATTATGCTATAGATAATAGATGGATGAACAATTACCTATAACAATAACTTGAAACGTTGAACCAATTATTGCAAGTAATCATAATCTTTAACAAAATATAGAGAGGAAATTATTATATTGCAATAGACTGAAGAAAGTATACATGCAAGTGTGTCTGTTATATGACAGGTTAGGTCAAATTATATTGACTGGAATTATTACATTAAAAATATATCATTAAAGCATTTCATATAACGTGATGTATAATGTCTATGAGCATACAAAAATTCTTATAATTGTTGAGTTTCCACATTACATTTTAAATGGAAGTTGAGTTACAATTATGTTATTGCAGCAGAATTATACACGGTGGTTTAAGAACAACTTTAGAAGACAAATGAAGAGCATGCACTCAATAATATGTGCACAATATTTTGATTTTGGGATCGATCTTGAGTTCAATTCAAAGTTACAAAACAAACGCTCTAAAAATATTAAAAAGAAGAAGAAAAACAAATAGGATACATTACTATAGATGATCTACAACTGAGCATCGACCAGTTTGACAAGTGTGGGGACACTTGATTTTCTGTGTCGTTCAGTTCTTGCATAAGGAATGTGTAGGTGGTAAGAATTCCTAAGTTCACCTCGCGAGAGATTAAATGTTTTTTTCCACTCGTTTACTTCTATCAACTAGTATCGTGTATTTTACTTCTAAGATGCTCTTCCACACTAATATTATGTTATTGTGGATATTGAAATATATTTATGATATTAAAAAGAATGAAAGGTTCAATTACATGTACTTATGTGTTTTCACATTTCCTAGAACTGAACCTTTTTTTTAACATGATTTTCTCTACATGGCGATTCCTTTTCCATCACTTTGCCAACATTTGCAATTCCTCTAATAATAATCCTATAAATGTAGGCCTAAGACATATTTTCTACAATTTTTTCACTTGTACAGATACAATATGTCTTCGAGTCAGCAGAAAGCACAGGAGGGTGCTGGAGCCAACCGCATGGGGTACGGCAAAGAAGGGATCCAGTCCGGTACGGCCGCAGCTGAGCACATGTCCTCAACTGCGAAAGACCACGGTGGTGGAGTCCCAGCTGGAAGCCCGGTCGCTGATATGCAGTCCAAGGGGACCCAGGGCAACTACTCTAAAGAAGTCGGAGGGAATAAAAAGTAGACTGGACATTCGGGACCGGAGTGGAGATCTAGTTGATCGAGGCCAACTTAACTCTAGCGACAGACCGATTTGCAGAAGGAATCGTTAGCAAAAAGTATTCTTTTAAAATATATAAATATTTACGTACTATTATTTGATTCCAAGTTCATCCCATCATCCCCATAGCCATATCTATATGAGTATCGTAAGCCTAGGTGGTGGGGTTGGGGAGGGGGGGGGGGTGGAGACAGGAGAGCCGCAGGGTCAATCAGCTAGCCCACAAAACATATCCACAGTTGCTGGATGTATTAAAGGGTGCATGTCATCCACGTTTGGACTGCGCCCCCTAATAGAAAAGACTATTATGACGCCTCGGAGTAATAGTCTATAACGCTAATAAAATCCGCTGCAATCAAAACAAAAATCATCGAACTCCAGACCACTTGTTTTTTTGTTTTTTAATAATTTTTTTAAAGATAAAAGCGGTCCTAAATTATTTGCAAAGTTCTGTTGTTCCCCAAACGAAGATGACTATGGTACACTCAGCTTTTAGTGTTGCTCGTTATTTAATTACAGTTACATTTAATTTTTGATAACCTTTGTTTCATGCGAATACAATTTCCATAATGTTACGATTTAAAAAAGTACACCAAACGAGGCATTAGAAATGACGACACGAAGTATCTACAACCCGGATCTGCAATCGTGTAAAATGTACACGATTATTAAAGGCTTACAGCCAATTTGCAATCGTAGTAATGACGTTAAATTGGCCCTTTAATTGATATTAAAATATGAACTTTAATGTGCACTAATTAATCAAATAATTAATCAAAAAAGTTTCACCCTTACCCTGTCGGTTTAATTTAGTTCTAAAAAATGTCTAAAAATTTAAATACTATTTGTAACGTGTAAAAGGTTCCCATTAACACAAATGTCAAATTGTTTATGGAACCAGTAATTTCGTTTGTCAGTTCTAGTTAATAGTGGATAACATAAATTCAATTTCTAATCTGTCATTTTGTTTCGAATATCATCTGTCACTGAGTAAATGTATTTTTCTAATTATTCTACATTAAAGAGCCTCGAATGAATTTTAAAATATCATGGCCTATTTATTATCATTTCGTGACGTAAATGTGTGTGTGTGTGTGTGTGCGTGTGCGTGTGGGGGTGTGTGTGTGCGTGTGTATGTGTGTGTGCGTGCGTGCGTATGTGCGTGTGTGTGTGCGCGCCTTAATGTGCTTTATTTAAAGGTTGGGTTTTTGATTGATTGGGTGGTTCGTTGGTTGTTTTTTGGACTGACTGACTGATCGATTGAATGATCACTTGATTGGTTGGTTGATTTTTCTCATTGGTTGTTTGTTTGTTTGTTTTATAGATCGAATTTTCGATTGATTGATGTTTTTTCTTTAAAGTGACTGATTGATTCCTTGATTGATTGAATTTGTATTTGATTTTTGATTTTTGATTTTTTTTTTTGTTGATTTTTTTTTTAAATTAGTAAACGTCATTCATAAACATGAACAATTTGTTTCACATTACATAAATAGAACAATTATATAACCAAGAAAATTAACAAGTGGTATAGTTTCTCGAGTAATTACAAATTAACAATAAACAATGTAGCTTGTATATACAGTGGTAAATGATATTATTACAAAATAATTATATGACACGTACCAGCCTATAACAAATGGGAATGATAATTTCGATATTGATGTCCTAAAAAATGAATGTGATGTTGAAATTCCCCTCGAAAATTTATGATTGTTCAATAAATTTACAGAAGTGATCAATTATATTTCCATTCAATTTCCTTTCATAATGCTTTCTTCATCGACGAGATTTTTAAACTCTCCAGATATTTCAGCCATTTTATTAAGACATACCCCCCCCCCTTTCAGCCTTATATACAATTACAATCTATTATGGTATGAAATTCAACCCCAACCCTTCCCAAGTTACAGTCATTACAAGTTCTTAAAGGTGAAGGTATTTTTTCAGGACGTCTATGTCTTCCAGTTTCTATCGGTAGGTTATGTGAACTCATACTAAATCGGCAGATATTGGTTTGTAGATAACGTTTTTGAACGGTTAATAAATATTTCTCTGTTTGTATACTCTGCTTAAATAGTTTATATGTTCTAAATTTATTTTGTTCATTGCCATTTACACAATCACTACATGAATCCATCAAGAACTGGCGGAGGTAAAAGTCTTTGATTTTGGTTTTTATGTCTTCTCCAACTACTTTATCCCTGTCGGTAATATCATCAAATTCTATACAATCATCATTTTCATCCACAAATAATTTAAATCCCCTGAGAAGCTGTTGCATATTTCCTAGCCAGCATTCACAGTTATTTGCAGTCATCTTTTTGTTTGATTGACCAAATGCCTTCTCCATTGGGGCACTACTCAAAATGTAATATGGTAGGCATGTCATGTTATGATATGTCCTCTATTACAAGTAAAGATCATCCTGATGCATGCAATTATGGAAGAAAAGAATTTGGGTCATTTTGAAAGAAATTGGGAAAACAAAATGCTTGGTGTATTGTTGAAATAAATGTTGCCAGTAAAAACTTCAAATTGATGGAATTCAAGGAGTTGCTCTCTCGTGGTTTAAAGATTTATGTTTCATTCAGGCAACAGTATGTGGTGCAAAATGGATTTTCATCAGAATATCTTACAATTAAATATTGTGACTTGTTGTGGGCTTCAAGTGCAAATACAAGAATCAACCCTTCTTATTTATTGTTAAAAAAGAATTGCTTCTCATGTATGCTGGCACCCTTTATTTAGCCCATAAAACCCCATTTTGTTTGAATTTAAAACATTGCCTATCTTTGATATAGCTCAACAGAGTTTGATCTTTATGTTTAAATTCATGAATATCCTGTTCCCAGATTCAGTTAAGAATTTCTTTGTATTAATTATTACTATCCATTTTCACCCTTACTTACTACTTACTTACTTACTACTTAAGTGCACAGGACGGAGTGTCCCCTTGCGCTCCTACGGGTGGTCTGCCTCCATTCATTTCTGTCCTGGGCTTGGTGTTGGGCAGCCTCCAGGCTTAATCCAGAGTCTTGGCGGATTTGGTCTTTCCACCTCAGGGGAGGACGTCCTGGTGGCCGTGGCACAGTAAAGTCATTGGTGTGGACTTGTATTGGTAGGCGTTCCTGTGGCATACGTACCACATGTCCAAACCATTTCAGGCGGCGGTTGGATATTTCCTCATTTATTGTCTTGGAGATTTTCAATGACTTTCTGATGTCTACGCTTCTAATTTTATCTAGAAGATGGACTCCTGCTATTGTCCGCAGACATCTCATCTCAAAGGTCTCCAGTTTATCCCGGTCAGTTTTCCTTAGCGTCCACGTCTCAGACCCGTAGGTGGCTATAGGACGAATGAGGGCATTATAAATCCTGACCTTCAGGGCTCTTGAAATATCTTGGTTGGTCCATATATTGTTTCTCAGTCTGCCAAATGCCCAGGAAGCTAGATTTGTGCGTCTCTTGACATCTTTGGTAACTGAGGGGACTACACTTCCAAGGAAGACAAAGTCTTCTACCTTCTCTATAGGGTTGCCATCTATTGAAGTCTCCTCATCATCGGTTGTCATGATTCTGCATTTAGCTGTGTTGATTTTCATCCCCCATTTACCACAAACTTCCACCAGCTTGTTGGTTGATATTTGGAGTTTGTCATAGATGAGTTCGAGTAGAGTGGTGTCATCTGCATAGCGGATGTTGTTAATGCGTATGCCACCCATCTGTACTCCACTGTCTAGGTTTTTTACATCTGCCATCACGAACTCCAGGAAGATGTTGAACAGACTTGGGGAAAGAAGACATCCTTGCCTGACGCCTGTCTTAACTTGGAACCATTCCGTAACTTTACCATTTACGATGACAGCACATTTGGTCTGATCGTACATATACTTGATGAGGTCAATCAAGTTCTTCTCAACTCCTATTGAAAGAAGGCACTTCCATAAGGCATCCCTCCAGACAGTATCGAATGCTGCTTTGAAGTCCACAAAATTCCAATGGATGGGGATGTGTCTCTCTTTGGCCTTCTCTAGCACTTGCCTGACAATGAAAATAGCATCAGTGGTTCCTCTGGAGCTCCGGAATCCACACTGCTCTTCCGATAAATGCTCTTCAATTGTCCCTTGGATCCTACTGAGCACCATCCTGCAGAAAACTTTAGCCGGCACTGATAGCAGTGTTATGGCTCGGTAGTTAGCTGGGTCAAGTTTATCCCCCTTTTTGTGCACAGGGGTAATAAGGCCTTTGCTCCACTCAACTGGTGTCTTGCCTTGTGTAAAAGCAGTGTTGATGATCTTCAGCAAGATCTGTGCCATTGCTGGACCACCAGCTTTCAGTGTTTCAGCTGCTATGTTATCAAATCCAGTTGCTTTGTTATTCTTTAGAGCCTTGATCGCAGCTTTAACCTCTTCTATGGTAAAAGGTGAAGTCTGGTTTTCAGTAGGAGGTTCAGGTATATTGCGAAGTGTGTTGGTGTCTCTCGGGAACTCTGTATTAAGATGGGTGCTGAAATGTTCTTTCCAACAATCCAAAACATCTCCTGGAGCAGTCTTGAGGATCCCCTCTTTGTTCTTGGCTGCTGGCTGTATCTTCTCCTTCTCACCAGCTAGTTTTCTTACTTTCTTAAATAGCTCATGGCTGTCATTTCGTGCCTGTGCTGCCTCCATTTCCTCTACTTCTTTCTTGAGAGTCTCCCTCTTCCACTTTTTGACTTCATATTTAACCTTTTTGTTAAGGCGCCGATACTTCATAATATTATGATTATTATGAGGGGAGTTCAGTTTAGTTACCCTAGCCTTCCTTCTGAGTTCACAAGCATCTCTCACATGTTCTGGGAGATGTTTCACTTGTTTCCCTCTCCTGATGCCAACAACTTGCTTGGTAGTCTCATTGGTTGCATTCATGAACTTCAACCAGAGCTCATCTACATGTATGTCTGTATCTTCCAGCAGCAACAATGGTTCAAACGCTCCACCAATTCGGGCTTGGAATTCTTCAGCAACAGATGGGTTTTTAAACCTGCCCACATCATATGACTTCTGTACGCTCTTTATTCTTCTAGCTTTTGGTGGCTGAAACTGTACATTGGCTAATACAAGGTTGTGATCTGACCCAATGTCAGCAGAACAGAACGACCTACTATTTTTGACGCTCTTTAAGTCATCTTGGTACACCAAGATAAAGTCAATCTGGTTCTTATATAGGCCACCTGGCGAAGTCCAAGTTGCTCTTCGACAGTCCTTATGTTGGAAGTATGTGTTACTGACTGCTAGCCTATGGATCATACAGAACTCCATTAGCTTTTCTCCTCTGCTATTCATCACTCCAAGACCAAACTTGCCTAAGGCAGGTGCCCATGTTTTATAGTCTGATCCTATCTTGGCATTAAAGTCCCCCATAATTATCAACTTCTCTTTCTTTGGGATTTTTTGGATATGTAGTTGAAGCAGATCATAAAATTCATCACTCTCTTGATCACTATGTCCACTTGTGGGTGCATAAACTTGAATGATATTCATGACTCCTCCTTTCATCTGGAATTTTGCTGTAATCATTCTGGACGATACTGCTTCATAACCCAGTAGGCAGTGGAGTATATTTGGTGAAATCATTATGCCAACTCCCTCACGGCTTCTATTGTCTTTTCGGCTTGACAGTAAAAAGGTGTACCCATCTTTAGTAATGAGGGTCTCTGCATCAGTGAGGTGTGTCTCGCTAAGGCCAAGGATGTCTAGTTGAAATCTCCTTGCTTCCTCCATTAAAATGTCCCAGTGCCCGGTTGTCTTCATTGTCCTCACATTCCAGGCTGCTATACTCAAGCCTCTAGTTTTCATCTTCTCCCCAACTTTGACCCCACCAGGTGTATCCTTAGTCATATCAGGTAGCTTCCCTTGACGAGCGGGATGCATTGTCACAATTGGCCTACTTACACTTGCTCTTTTTGACTGTACTTTGTTGGCCTTCCTTGTTGATGGCACAGTCTTACTTTTTCTTGATGGATCCTCTGTTGTCCTCTTCTTTGCTGTGTTCTCTGAAGTCTTCTTCCTTGTGTTGTATGCTGTTCCTTCTGCGACTTGTACCTGTAAGGAGGGTGGCAGCCTTGAAAATACCGGCAGATTCTTCGCACCCCTGCCGCTATGCTGCCGTGTAGCAGCCACCGGGACTCGGGGCCATGGCTTTGGATTTTTGTTCATGATTGGTAGATTTCCCGAAGGAGTTTTGACCTGTGTGCTAAAGCACATAAACTGGGCACGCGGTCAATGAATTCCCAGTCTGGTACAACGATGTTCTGTTGATTCAAGGAGAAGGCCACCACCCCACTCCTGAGGTTTTATCGGGTTTTCCTTCCCTACCCAGAGCCCCTGTCAGTTCCCCAGGCCGCGAGGCCCAGGTATCCGATTAGTACCACGTGGAGGTAGGGGTTGAGTTACATGCAGAGAGGCGATTATGGACAGATAGACTAAAAATGCTATCTGTACATACAACATGGAGAGGGGAAAAGAGGGGGTATAGAGTAGGAATTAAAGCAAGAGGGAAGGTAAAGGGACAGCCATGCAGGGATACATGCAGAGAGGGAAGGGAAAGGTGGGGGTGAAAAGGCGACTCCAGCTGAAGTTGCGCATCTACACGCTGTACTAATCACAAATTTTTCACCCTACTCGGAATTAATTCAACTTTTCAATTGATAAATCCTAAATTATTGATCCTGCATTAATCAATAATACATCAAATAAAATCAAATCAAATCAAATCAAATCAAATCAAATCATGGACCTGTTCTAAGGAATGCATTCTTAAACTCATTAGAATCATGTAAAACCTTAAATTCTTTTAAATTAAATACGAAGAAAGCATTTCTGTCAGAGTACATTGTTTGATCTTTTCCCAGTGCTATTAAATTATTCGATATTGCTCTCAAATTTCTATGAAAGTCCATCACTTTATTTTATAACTCCTGTATACTATAATTTTTCTGTGTCAGACATATTAACATCAACACATTTTCATTTTCATTCTTATCATCATCACCATTATCATCACCATCATCATTTATTTTAAATTCTTTAAATCAACCACTCCTCCCCGGGCTATCACGCTATCAAGCAAACGCTTATTGTGATAGCCCTTCTTCTTCTGCAGATGTATTAATGAATAATTCTTGATAGTGTTTTATTAGTTACATTTTGTTTGAATGTCAACATTTTTAAAATATCATATTGTGTATAATATTACATGAACGTTACAAAACTGTGTTATATTTTTTATAATTATGTTGTATCGTTGAATTATTTATATCTGTCATTCAAATCCTTATGAGATTCATCTTCGGTGGTTAATGTTCTTATTGAAACTCATCTACATTCATACCGTCTATATTCTTCTATAATAATTCACAGGTCATAATTAAGCTAATTATTCTGACTTTATAATTTGTATTATGTTGGGTTTTTTCCCTCTCCTTTTCTATAATCACCCGTCTCTCTCACTCTTCTTTCTTTCTTTCTCTCTCTCTCTCTCTCTCTCCCATCCTTTTTCTCCTTTATTTCACCCTCTCACCCTCTTCCCCTTTCCTTCATTTCTCCTTCCCCCTCTCTGTCTTTGTTTCTCCCATCCCCCTCACTCCCTCTCTCTCTCTCTCTCTCTCTCCCTCTCTCTCTCTCTCTCTCTCTCTCTCTCTCAGGCTGTCTACCATCCTAAAGAACGGCTCACGTGATATCACTCACACTGGGGAATTCCACATGTTAAAACTATAACATAATCGCTGGGTCTTCGTACTCGGGGTAGCCACATGCATGTACCACGTCAGTTCAATAATGCACAGCAACTAATATTACCCCATTATGGCCAGGTATACCCATTTACATTAGGGTGAAGTTTGTTTAAATTCATTGTGTAAAAGTGGTATGACCTTGGTTATCAAACAATTATTCTATTGGGTTTTATTAAAATCAAAAATGGATTTTCATCAGAATAGCTTACAATTAAATATTGTGACTTGTTGTGGGCTTCAAGTGCAAATACAAGAATCAACCCTTCTTATTTATTGTTAAAAAAGAATTGCTTCTCATGTATGCTGGCACCCTTTATTTAGCCCATAAAAACCCATTTTGTTTGAATTTAAAACATTGACTATCTTTGATATAGCTCAACAGAGTTTGATCTTTATGTTTAAATTCATGAATAGCCTGTTTCCTGATTCATTTAAGAATTTCTTTGTATTAAATAACACTATCCATTTTTACCCTACACGGAATTATTTGAACTTTTCAATTGATAAATCCTAAATTATTGATCCTGGATTAATCAATAATACATAAAATCAAATCAAATCAAATCAAATCAAATCATGGACCTGTTCTAAGGAATGCATTCTTAGACTCATCATTAAAATCATGTAAAACCTTTAAAAAAAAAATTCAATACGAAGAAAGCATTTCTGTCAGAGTACATTGTTTGATCTTTGCCCAGTGCTAATAAAATATTCGATATTGCTCTCAGATTTCTATAAAATTCCATGACTTTATTTATAACTCCTGTATACTATATGTTTTCTATGTCAGACATATTTACATTAACATATTTTAATTTTCATTCTTATCATCATCACAATTATCATCACCATCATCATTTATTCTAAATTCTTTTAATCAACCACTCCTCCGCGGGCTATCACACTGTCAAGCAAACGCTTATTGTGATAGCCCTTCTTCTTCTGCAGATTTATTAATTAATAATTCTTGATGTGTGTTATTAGTTACATTTTGTTTAAATGTCAACAACAAAAAATTATTATGTTGTGTATACACATATATATTCCAAAAATATGTTTCATTTTGTATAATTATGTTGTATGTTTTGAGGAACAAAATAAAATCAATTCAATTCAAGAATTGCAAATTATTTATATATGTCATTCAAATCCTTACAAGATTCGACTTCGGTGTTTAATGTTCTCATTGAAACTCATCTACATTCATACCGTCTACATCATTCTATAACAATTCACAGGTCATAATTAAGCTAATTATTCTGACTTTATAATTTGTATTATGTTGGGTTTTTTTCCCTCTCCTTTTCTATAATCACCCGTCTCTCTCACTCTTGTTTCTTTCTCTCTCTCTCTCTCTCTCTCTCATCCTTTTTCTCCTTTATTTCACCCTCTTACCCTCTTCCCCTTTCCTTCATTTCTCCTGCCCCCTCTCTGTCTTTGTTTCTCCCTTCCCCCTCACCCTCTCTCTCTCTCTTTATCTCTCTCTCTCTCTCTCACTCTCAGACTGCCTACCATTCTAAAGAACGGCTCACGTGATATCGCTCACACTGGGGAATTCCACATGTTAAAAATATAACATAATCGCTGGGTCTTCGTACCCAGCTAGGCAGCCATGTGTGCCGCAACAGTTCAATTATGCACTACAGCTAATTACCCCATTATGGCTAGGTATACCCATTTTTATATAGGGCGGAGTTTTTTATTTATTTTGTAAGTGATATGACCTTGGTTATCAAACACTTGTTCTATTGTTTTTGTTTTGTATTATAAGTGGGTTTTTCCATGTTCTGTTCAACATAAACAATCGCACCTAAGCGGCAAGGAAAGCCACATGCTACCTGTAAACCGTTTTAGCTTGGGATTGACTACTGTACATAAATATCCCTCCATAATGTAATGATAAATTGTGTACAAGTAAAATTCATCAGATATAATTTTTAACCCTTTGTCCCGACGATTTATATGCATTAAATGCAATTTCCGGCTTGCAAGTTGATTGTTCCCCTTTTCATGTGTCCATGATGATAATAAGTGACGATTTCTAGTTAAAAATAATTAATCTTTGCCTTTACCCCTTTGCGCTCGTTCAATACACAATTGTTACTGGCATACATCTCCCTGTTCCACATTGTAGTTAAAGATAAACTTGAGTTCTGGTAATGCGATTGCATTGTGAAAGAAAAGGTGTGGAATGATCAGAAAAGTTGATCATATAGCATGTAAGTAATGGTGTGTAATGCAAGGTTCTGGAGTCATCAAAATCATCATAAATTTGGCCGAGTCTTGGTAAAGTAACAATCACTTACACAGAAAGATGTATATGGGACAACACACATTGTGTCGGGGCTAGTACTACCCTGATTTCCTTATCTTTTTATGCTCATTACTCAGCCAGTATACATTTTCTTCCAAAATTGTTTGGCATATGACATTTATTTGTAATCTTGAACATTCAGTGTAAGTTTCGTTAGATTCTGTGAGAATTTATTTTCTTTTTTTACCAGAACTCAAGTTTATCTTTAACATGGGGTAGATATACCAAAGGCTTCAAGATTATGTAACTTTTTCCAGTGCAAGAAAAATCTATTCCAGCCTCTAATCGGTTGACAAGAAGCTTATCAAAACCGGAAAATATGCAAAGACATTATACAGTATTGAACTATAATTGCAATCATTGTGTTCCTAATTAGTAACTTTATTTTGTGTCAAATTATACGTGTGGCAGATGAGATGTTAATAACATCTTTGATTTTTTGTTAAAGGGTACAAAAATATTGAATACGACCTTTGCGCTTCAAACAAAGATAATTTGTTTTGCTTGCTCGATCAGATGTGACGTAATGGCAATGAATAGGGGAGGTATTTGCCACATCATTCTTTATTTATCATAAGCATCTTTATGTTTGATTGTTTGTGGGTATTCCCACCATGCATTCAAGGCAGAGCTCAGGTTTACTTTAGCATAACATACTGGCCTCGAATGGTGGAAATTGTTTTTGATAATTTATCCACAGCACTATGCCAACGTGATTTTTTAATTGCACTTTCTCAAAACTACATTCATCATTTTGGGTAGCTAAAAGAAAAAAAGAAATCATATTAATTTTGAATGATAGTAGATTCAGTAACATTTTAATAAAATAAATCCAAGGACATATTGTCTGTAGTCAGAGTACATTGATGAGCACTCAACCAAACTCTCTCTATCACTAGGTTGTATTTCTTATAGAGTGTATTTTCGGTATTCATATTTCCCATGTTCTTTACAGGACGCCATTTGAAGTTCATCGAATATTATAGCCATGAACCCATAACTAAACAAACATCCTTCTTTCAACCGCGGAGCATTATATATTATTTGGTTTCAAAAAATAATTCACAACCATCACAATGGATTCTCTCCTTTTTTGTAGGTGTGACACATACATTTTAATTTCATCTCACTGTAAGCCAACAGCAAAGTACAAAAAAAAGCTTTCTTGAACATTTACAGAACATTCTTTCATGTTATTGATTACTATGATTCACAATTAGTTATGTCTTTACATGTATTACCTTTAGATATGTCAATTAATGGTTGTAACATGTATTGCTTTGTCATTTTCGTATTGAATATGAAGAAAAGCAACAAATTTATCACTCATTTGCAACAAAATGCTTTTTTTTTTTTAAATTCGAAAACCAAAAGCAGAGACAATTAGATGTGACCATGGTACATGTATAAGATACCCACTTATCTATCACAATACTCTGTTGCGACACTATTGTTTTGGGGGAACATATTTTCTATGGTGTTCGTACCTAGTCCATACAAAATAAAAAAATTAGGTTAAGATATTCAGTACATACATTTCTGTGTAGTATAGCTTCCAGGCCTAATAATTAAAAAAGGGGATAGATAATTTTTCAAAATGGCTGTAGTTCAGGCTTTATGTGAAGTTTTGTATAGTTTCATTTCTGCTCAGCTCAAAAGGTATTGATTAAAGAGAACCAAATCAGGTGCTATCAAATAATATAGTTTAGGTATATCATGAACCAAAAGCAGAGACAATTAGATGTGACCATGGTACATGTATAAGATACCCACTTATCTATCACAATACTCTGTTGCGACACTATTGTTTTGGGGGAACATACTTTCTATGGTGTTCGTACCTAGTCCATACAAAATAAAAAAATTAGGTTAAGATATTCAGTACATACATTTCTGTGTAGTATAGCTTCCAGGCCTAATAATTAAAAAAAGGGATAGATAATTTTTCAAAATGGCTGTAGTTCAGGCTTTATGTGAAGTTTTGTATAGTTTCATTTCTGCTCAGCTCAAAAGGTATTGATTAAAGAGAACCAAATCAGGTGCTATCAAATAATATAGTTTAGGTATATCATCAACAACAACAACAACAAAAAATAATTAAAAAATCAACAACAACAAAAAAAAAAAAAAAAAAAAAAATCGCATTTCCCCTTTAAAATCTAAAATTTCCCAATGTATGAGCATGATAAAGTCTACAGTGAAGGTTGCAGAATGTCTTGATATATCAAGTCAACCCTAGCCATGAACAGTAGATTGGATTCAATAACACTGTGTCCTCTGGTCATTGCTGGTAAATTCCCAAATCCACGTACATGATGAAATCAACAGCGGAGGGGGAAATTTCTCAATGTTACAAGTCTATTCCCAGCCCCCAATTAGGGGCAGATGACGAAACAAGCTATTGTGCCCTGGGAGATAACTATGCCCTCATCTCTGATTGGTCGATCATATGACCGACGGGGTTTCTGATTGGCCAAGTAAGGCTAGGATTCCCAAAGAGTGGGTGTGTCACCATTGATGGTGCCGTATAAGAATACGTGTCAACGTCTTGGACGCCACATAATCCTTTACTACTTTTTGCAGAGACGTACTATCCTTGTCGTATGATCGAATCGATCAGAGCTTCTCAAGAGGAAACATTTTACATACGCATTCAGCATTTATCTATTTCACTTTGAAAAACAGAAGTCTTGCTAGATTTCACTTGACATAATCTGAAGCAAATTGTCTGCACAGGTAAGAGAACATTTTGTTTTTATCATTATTTTATACGGGGGTATATATTTTTATACGGTGATAATTATAATAATAATAATACCCATGGTAGCCTCATCGGTATTTATATTGTTCTCCCTGAGGGATCTGCAATCATTATTATTACCCCGGTCATCGGATTCAGGCGTACCCGCACACAATGTATGCACATTCTCCACTCTCTGGGGAGCATTCCAGCCAGGCGATATTTCACCTGCTCACTGTGAAAATAAAAGAAATCAGACAAGCAACTAAAAGAATGACAATAGTACGTTTTTAAAAGGGTTCGGTTCGGAAATGAAATATGCATACAGGGGTTAAAGAGACTTGGTAACATTATTCAGGTGAGAGAAAATGGTGCTACGTTAGTTACTTCAATGCTAGAAGTACAAATAAAGATAAATTCAGATTTTGAGTAAAAACAGACCATTATTAATGATGCGAATTGGGGAAAATTTATCTGATCGATTCCTTAATTCTCCCAACTTTATTATTACCATGTAATTACATTTAGGTAAATATAAATCGCCACAAAGCAATGAATCGGCTCTATATACCATTCCAGACATTTAAGTGTTGAAAGGTTTTTAAACGCGTCTTTTGTCTTATTTTCATGGGAAAACGTTTGGGAAAATTCAAAAATGGTTGTGAGAATTTACTATTAGAGGGTGTTGCACAGTGACGCCTTCTCAGAAAACCATAAATATCTTTGTGGTTTGATAATTTTTCCAGGAGTTTTTGCATGTAAGAGGGTTAGTACAGTAACAGGCATATAATTAGTAACATTTCATACAAAAATTACGCATTTTTTTCATCAACTTTCCGTCAACAATGTTACCGAGTCACGTTAAGTATTAAGGTATACTATTTGGTTTTTAAACCGGGGGCAAGGGCCAACAGTCGCCATCCCCCTATTAACCCGCCACTGGAATATTTATTGTCGAAGTAAAAAAAAAGGAACATGCAGATTGAAGATGATAGCGAGATCCACAGTCGTTACATTCAATATGTATCTCATTGGCTTCTGAAAGCAAATGTCCACGATATAATATAGGCCTAGTAGACCTGCCGAACAGTAGACTCTAGAAACAATTCCATGGCATTTGGGGGCAATGCATGGCATCCATGATAAAACTCTTCAAAAAAATACTCATCAAAAAGATCAGGGTGGATGCCATTCTCTTTTTCATATTACTAAAAATGTAATATTATGTACGGCGCAATGAAAAATAAAAAGAGTGATTTACTCAGAATATGGGGTAATAAAAATTACTTTTTCAAAACTACTATTTCAACAAAATGCACACACCATAAATTTCTCAATTCAACACTTTTTCTTGATTAAACATATTATATGTTGTTTTGCCACACACAGATGAAAACAAATATAGTTTCAGGCAGCGATTGAGGTCCATGAATATCCTCATGATGATACGACGATATTCTGGCATCTCGCTACCCGCGTATCATCATGATTCGCTCGAATATAACCTCATTTTTAAAATTTATTTATAATATAGATGAAAATCGTACACCAACAAAGTGTCTTTGTTCCCCTCGTTCGCTTATTTCGATTAATATCATGATGTGTATTCATATGATCCTCTCCCACACTATCATATTACAAAGAATGAAAGGTTCAGCTAATGTGTTTTCACATTTCCTATAACTGAGTCAACCTTCACTTTAAAATGTTTTTCACTGCAAACACCGTCGCTGTCCTCCTCCCGATTCCGTTTTCATCACTTTGCCAACATTTGTATTCCCTCTCATTATCCTCCCATACAATAATGTAAGACGTGTGTTTTCTACAATTTTGCATCTTGTACAGATAAAATATGTCTTCGAATCAGCCACCATCCCAGGTAAGCGCTGGAGCCAACCGCACTGGCTACTCACCAAGTGGGATCAGCTCTGGTACCGCTGCAGCTGGCCATATGTCCTCGACTGCGAAGTCTCAAGGCGGGGGAGTCTCGAAGGGAAGCACGGTCTCTAGCATGCAGTCGGCGGGGAGCAAGGGCAACTACTCTAAAGGAGTTGGGGGGAGTAAAAAGTAGACTGGACATTCGGGAGCAAGTCTGGAGATCTAGTTGATCGAGGCCAACTTAATCCTAGCGACAGACAGATTCGGAGGAGGAATCGCTAGCAAATAGTAATTAAAAGAAAATATATTATTTACGTAATATTATTTTAATCCAAGTTTATCCCATTGCCGAACAGTTTAATATCTTCTTAATATCCTTTGTTTCGTGAAATATAATTTCAATAATTTTATGTCTGTTTTTTTTTTAAGTCCACAAAACGGAGCATTAGAAATGTCGACACAAAGAGAAATATAGTAACATAAAGAACCGTTAATTCCAATATTTGAAAGTATGTCTTTTAATGTGCAAAATCAATATTCGCAATCGTGTAAGATTTATACGAAAAGGTCTTCAACTGCTTTGCAATCGTAGCATTGACGTTCGATTGGTAATTAAACTGGTATTAAACCGTGTCCTTTAATGTACAGCTATTAAATAAATAACTTTCATCTTTAACATGTCGCTCTGATTTTATTCTAATAAATGACCGCAAATTTAAGCAGTATTTGTTATCATGAGCAAAATCACACGATTGGGCCTACCTATTTGTAACGTTTAAAAGGTTCGAATGAACAAAAATGGCAAAATTATTGTTGATTGAATCAGTAATTTCGTTTGTCTGTTCTAGTTGCCCGTAATAATGAATCAAATAACTTCAATTTCTACTCTGTAAATTTGTTATGAATGTCATCTGTCAATCTGAGTATCAATAATTGTCTAATATTCAAAATTAAAAAGCCTCGAACAACAAAAATAATGTCATGGTTTATCAATTATGATTGCGTGTTGTAAACAATAATTTGTATGTGTATCATTTCATTTAAATGTTTTCATTTCATTAATTAATTTGGGTGATTCGTTAATTGTTGCTATGATTGACTGACTTACTGATTGATCGACTAAATTATCTGTCGGTTGGTTGAATTTTTATTTGATTGGTTGTTTGTTTTAAAGATTGAATTAACGATTGATTGGTTGATATTTGTTAAAGTAACTGCTTGATTCCTTAATTGTTGATGGAACGATTGATTGATTGAATGAATGATCGATTGGTTTGTTGATGGTCTGGTTGATTTCTTTATTGATTGATTTATTGTTTGTTTAATATATTAAATTGTCAATTGATTGGTTGGTTGGTTAGTTGGTTGAAATATGAGAATTCTAAAGCTGTGCAAATCTCAAATGCGCAATTTTGTCAGTGAATTGTGACGTATTCATGGACAACTCTTTCTTTTGTCGTGTACAAAAAAATATAATCAATTTCTGTTTGTATTTTATTTCTCCAAAGTGCTTTCATTGCGGCACTACCTAAAATATATAATGGTTGTCATATTATTATATGTCCTTAAAAAAGAAAAGATAATCCTGATTCATGCATTTTGAAGAAAGAAAAAATATTGGTCATTTTATAACAAATTAGGAAAACAAAATGCCTGGTGTAAATGTCGTTGGAATAAATTTTCGGACCCCAAAATAAAGGGGGAGGTAGCAGTCATATTGGCCCAAATTCACAAGGGAGCTAGCTGTCGACAAACCTATGTTTATGTGCGTTATAATGCATTTCGACGCGTTTCAAACCTAGGTGTGTAAACAAACCTAGGTTTAAAACGCGTCGAAACGCGTCATAATTATTACGTACATAAACCTAGGTTTGTCGACAAACCTCCTTCGTGAATTCGGGCCATTGTGTTCCAGGAGTTACAAACAAACTGACTGAACGCATACGGGCAATAGAGGGGGCTCCAACCTATATAGGATCTCTATACCTTATGAATAACAGTAGTTTCAATAAAGGTATTGAAACATAAATGTTATCCTACTCACAGCGACAGAGGATAATTACACTAATTGAGAAAGAAGGCAAAGACCCTTTGCACATGAAAAACTATAGGCCAATTACTCACTTAAATGCCGATTATAAATATTGTCAAAAGTATTAGCTGCCGGGATTAGCTGCAAGGATTAAAGAGGTATTTGGGGATATTATTCATCACGATCAGGTGGGCTATGTTAAACATCATAATATTGGGGAAGCGTTTCGGTTAATTGATCATACTTTCTTTCAATCATCATCTCAGCCATTATGTTTTTAATCGCCGTAGACTTTGAAAAGATATTAGACTGCATTTCCCATAAACTTAAAGCTTCAGAACATTTTGGGTTTGGTAAAATTCTGCATTCTTGAGTTAAAATCCTTTACAATAATGTTAGCAGTTGCTTGATGAACGCGGGACACTCAACAGGACAGTTTGAAGTTAATAGAAGAGTAAGACAAAGTGACCCTTATTACTGGCTCGTCATATTAGGAAAGATGGGATTATTGAAGGAGTAGGATTTGGGAGTAGAGAAATACAACAAGTGTTGTATGCAGATGATATTACATTGTTTTTAAAAGAAATGGATTCCATTAATAGAGTGGAGAAAGCTTTTCAAAAATGTTGACAAATTAAGTGGATCGAAGATAAATATAGATAAGACAAATTTTATGTTGTTGGGGTAGGAAATTGATAGGCTGGGTTAACCTCTGCTCGGACATTGCGTATAACATATACAAATCCTAGGGGTATATTTCGCACTTATTCAAAAATAAAAAAATTATTTGAACTATGACAACATTTTGAGCAAAATCAAAAGACTAATCAGTTGGTGGAAGCACGGAGATTTAACGGTGTTTGGCAAAATTAAATTGTTGAAAATATTTGTATTTTCAAGACTTAATTATATTTCGTTTCTTATGACAGTCCCACCGAGCATTTTTAAAGAAATCGAAAACAATTTTTTTGTAATATCTGGGGAGGGAAAGACTGAATAAAACGGAAAATATTATTTCAAAATTACAGAGTAACAAATTCCAAGGTATTTGTCAAGACTCAGAGAATAATGTGGATCAAACGGTTGCTCTATGAAGAAAAGTATTCAGGTCGGAAAGTAACCTTTGACCACTTTTTCAGATCACTGGGTGGTCGAATCTTATTTATTTGTAATTATGATATAAATACGATGGACTTGAATGGTATACCATTGTTTTATAAAGACATGGTGAAAGCATGGCAAGAATTAGATAAGCGAAGATATTTTGGAAAAAATAAGAATAATCCGGTTATATTAAATAATAAGTGTATATGTCTCAGCAATCAAACATTTGTGGATGTCGAATCATTTCAGAAAGATATACTTCAAGCATCAGATATAATCGCCAGACGTCATTTAAAACCATTCTTTAACATTTGTATAATTCGGGTTTTGCAACCAGAAGCTTGCGTGGAATTCAAAAGATCTTTTCAGCAATCAGATAAGAATGGATTCAAAGTGATTTTATGGAAGTGGACACTGAAAATTTGAAATAAAATTGATAATTGATGGAAATAACAATGTTTTCAAAAAAATTGCATATTACATGATTCGGACGGTTACTGTCAATACGATCTTCAAATGAGGGAATTGAAAGAAACATTCACAAGGATAAAATGTGCAACGTAATACACAAAGAGAGTTTCAATACAAACAATTACAAGGGGCTGTGTATACGAAAAGAGAGCTCTTTAAATTTGGTTTTGAGTCAGACCATTTTTGCTCTTTTTGTAGACAATAAGCAGAGATATACCAACATTTGTTTAGATTGTCTTAAAGTTAAACAATTATGGGAGGAGGTAATTAAAAAGTTACAATTAATCGAAGTTCACAGTGCTGATTGGAAACCCATTTTGGGGGGAATATCCAGCAATACTGCTAGAATATTTGTGATAAATTGTATCATATTCTAGTAAAGTATATCATTTTGATTTCCAGAAATCAAGGAACTCTGCCAATCCGTACAGAAAGTATTATGCTGAAAGCTTACAGGGACGAGGAATATAAAATAGCCTTCAAAAAGGGAAAACTGGGGATGCGCCTATAGAAATCGGAACAAATCGATGAATTTTTACTTTAATGGATTTTTTTTTTCTTCTCTCTTTCTCTTGTACAGGTGGACAAACTGGAAAAGGTTGTATGCAGTGTGTGTGTGTGTGTGTGTGTGTGTGTGTTGGTGTGAAAGGGGTGTGGTGTAGGTGTGCTAGATGGGGGATGTCATGACTTGGGGTGAGTTTAAGCTTAAATTTTGAAGGCAGAATGAGCGATTTGTAACGCTCATCGTAATCGCAGTTCCACGGTGTACTGTTTATGCTTACTTCTCTGGCTCATCCAGGCAATTCTCCCTGTGTGGCCTTAATTGGTCTTCCAGCTGGATTCGCAAACCTTCACTGTGCATGCTACGTAGACCCACTAGAGGTCAGTGCGTTGACCCCATTTAAACGCGTTTAAAAATTGTAAACGCATCTTTTTGTGAGTTTACGATCGGCGATCGTGATCGCCGTTTTTCGGTGATTCTACAAAAGTAAGCATGGACGCAACCGTGTTTTAAACTAAACGCGTAACAGATGCCTGATTCTGGCCAGAAAAAGTGAAGCATAAACACGCCCTACACCTGTATGTTCGGTGCGAGTTGAGGGTGTGCGAGTGTGTGATTGGGTGGGACTAATTGTATTTTCATACCTTCCTTCATTGTTACTACGATTATAAACTGTAATATTAAAGAAAAAATGTACAATCATGTATAATTTGAGATTTTTCTATGTTCATTGTTCATTAGTTGATGTAATTTATGAGTAGTGTCTTGTATTACGTATTGTGCTAATTTCTTGTAATGTAAATTTATGAAGAAAGAAATAAAATATAATTACAAAAATATAAAATGAATTGGGTGAGATTACATGTTTGTTACTTTTTACCTTCCTTTATTTTGATTATAAACTGTTATAGGAAAGAAATAAATGTACAATCATGTATAATTTGAGATTTTTCCCAAATGCGATTTATCCCCAGGGTTCAGTAAACTATTCACCGGGGAATTTCACATAAATAACTTTATTGTTGTTTTCAAGTCCGTTCTTTGTTCTTGTTTAATCTCAATTGGGTTCGATGTTCGAGCACAATCTCTCTCTCTCTCTCTCTCTCTCTCTCTCTCTCTCTTTCTCTATCTCTCTCTCCCTCCCTCCCTCCCTCTCCCTCGCTCTCTCTTTCTCTCTCTCTTCTCTCTGATCAACCTTACCCTTCTGCATTCCTTCTTTCTTCCTATTCTCCTTCATCTTTAGGAAACATATCAGTCTAGTCGTGTCTAGTCGCGTCTAGTCTTGTGTAGTCTTGCTTTATAAGCAAGCACCGTTTGATTATTATTATTATAAGTAGTAGTAGTCAGGCGCGGATCCAGGGGGGGGGGGCCGAGCGTGCCTTGGCCCCCCCCCCCCCCCCGCAAAAAAAAAAAAAAAAAAAAAAAGAGAGAAGAAAGGAAAAGAAGGGAAAGGGAAAGAGGAGAGAAAGGGAAAGAAAGAAGAGGAAGAAGAAAAGAAAAGGGGGAAGAAGGAGATCGGGGGGGGGGCCGAAAGGGCCTTGCCTCCAAGGCTGTTGACCCCCCCCCCCCCCCAATCAAAAAAATTAAGAGAGAAGGAAGGAAAGGGAAAGAAAAAAGGAAAAGAGGAGATACTGTGGGGGGGGGGGGGAGGGGCTTGGGGAAAATCAAATTCAAACGTGGTTTATTTCTAATTCCACAACGGCGGATTACAAATAATGCTGAAATGACATAATTTTCGAGATTTTTCCTCATTTTTTTGTAAATTATACGTTTGTATGTGTTTGCTGGAAATGACAAATTCCTAAATTTACAGCCAGGCAGGAACTTTGATTTTTGAGATTCCTACATGTCAGGGCCCGAGAAACGGCGGGGATCGGGAGCCTCGAGCTCCCCCCCCCCCCCCACCCCCCCCCCCCCCACTTTTTTTGAAAAAGTATATAAAAGAGAAATAAAATAGAATGAGAGCAAGAAAGAAAGAATAGTTAACTGCCAGTGTTAAAAAATAATGAGGCATCAAAATTATGCTCATCTGACCGTGATTAAATGCCTAAAACCCTTAAACTTCCGGGGGCTCTGCCCCCTGAATTCCACCTAGAGCCTTACGGCGGGCCCTTAGATGCTCATCTGACGGTAATTTAATGCCTAAAACCCCTGATTTTTGGGGGGCTCCGCCCCCTGGACCCCACGCCAAATAGTGACCTGCCAGTGTCACAAAATAATAAGGTATAACAAAAAATTGCTAGTCTGACCTTAATTAAACGACTAAAACTCCTGAGCTTGCGGGGTCGGACAAGGTATCAACATGTGTTTATCTGCCACTATGACCCTCGCGCGTAGCCAGGGAGGGGGGGGGGGCGGTCCCCCCAATTTGAAGAGGACGTAGGAAGAAAAAGGAGCAGACAAAAAACATCTTAAGAGTATATAACACGGTACAACGCATCGTCTTCTTTCTCTAATAATTTAATGAAACGTCAAAGCTTCGCGCAGGAGGGGAGGGGGGGGGACTTGAATTCAGACGAGGATTAGGAGTCGAGAACTCTACAACGAATCGTCTACTTTCTCTAATGATTAAAGGAAACTTAAAAGCTTCCGCGCTTCGCGCGGAAGGGGGGGGGAACCTGAATTCAGACAAGGATTAAGAGTCGATAACTCTACAACGAATCGTCTTCTTTCTCTAATAATTTAATACATCGTAAAATTTTCCGCGCTTCGCGCAAGAGAGGAAAAACTAAATTCAGACGAGGATTATTTTCGAGAACGGTACAGCGATTCCTCTTCTTTCTCTCATAATCTTATGAAACGACAAAGCTTCCGCGCTTCGCGCGGGAGGGGTGAACCTGAATTCAGACAAATATTAAGAGGCGAGAACGGTAATACGAATTTGTAATGATTTAATGAAACGTAAAAGCTTCCGCGCTTCGCGCGGGAGGGGGGAGTATCTAAATTCCGACGAGGAATATTTTCGAGAACGGTGCAACGAATCGTCTTCTTTCTCTAATGATTTAATGAAAATTAAAAGCTTCCGCGCTTCGCGCAGGAGAGGGAGGGGGGGGGACTGAATTTAGACGGGGTTTAAGAGTCGAGAACGGTACAACGAATCGTCTTATTTTTCTCATAATCTTATGAAACGTCAAAGCTTCCGCGCTTCGCGGAGGAGAGGGAGGGGGGGGGGACTGAATTTAGACGAGGTTTAAGAGTCGAGAACAGTACAACGAATCGTCTTCTTTCTCAAATGATTTAATGAATCGTAAAAGCTTCCACGCTTCGCGCTGAAGGGGGGGGGGAAACTGAATTCAGACGAGTATTATTTTCGAAAACGGTTCAACAAATCGTCTTCTTTCTCTAATGATTTAAAGAAACTTAAAAGCTTCCGCGCTTCGCGCAGGAGAGGGAGGGGGGGACTGAATTTAGACGAGGTTTAAGAGTCGAGAACAGTACAACGAATCGTCTTCTTTCTCAAATGATTTAATGAATCGTAAAAGCTTCCACGCTTCGCGCTGAAGGGGGGGAAACTGAATTCAGACGAGGATTAAGAGTCGAGAACTGTACAACGAATCGTCTACTTTCTCTAATGATTTAAGGAAACTTAAAAGCTTCCGCGCTTCGCGCGGGAGGGGGGAACCTGAATTCAGACGAGTATTATTTTCGAAAACGGTTCAACAAATCGTCTTCTTTCTCTAATGATTTAAAGAAACTTAAAAGCTTCCGCGCTTCGCGCGGCGCGGGAGGGGGGGGGGGGGGACCTGAATTCAGACGAGGATTAAGAGACGAGAAGGGTACAAAGAATCGTCTTCTCTCTCGAATGATTTAATGAAACGTAAAAGCTTCCGCGCTTCGCGCGGGAGGGGGGAGAATCTAAATTCAGACGAGGATTATTTTCGAAAACGGTTCAACGAATCGTCTACTTTCTCTAATGATTTAAGGAAACTTAAAAGCTTCCGCGCTTCGCGCGGGAGGGGGGAACCTGAATTCAGACGAGGATTAAGAGTCGAGAACTCTACAACGAATCGTCTTCTTTCTCTAATAATTTAATACATCGTAACATTTTCCGCGCTTCGCGCGAGAGAGGAAAAAACTAAATTCGGACGAGAATTATTTTCGAGAACGGTACAACGAATCGTCTTCTTTCTCTAATAATTTAATCAAACGTCAAAGCTTCCGCGTTTCGCGGAGGAGGGAAGGGGAAACTCGCCCCTCCCTGCACCGACCCCCCCCCCCCCCACCCGCATTACGTCACTGTTGGTCACCATTACGCACCAATATTTGGCTCGAATAATTTCAAATTTGGGCCCCCCCCCCCCCCCTAAGAAATCCTGGATCCGCGCCTGGTAGTAGTAGTAGTAGTAGTAGTATCCAGGGCTACATTATTACATTTATTAAATGGGATTGAGGCTTCGGGGAGGGGGGGGCATTTGGTTTACTGTTGTATTAGTTGTGTAAGTTGTATGACCTTGGTTTTCAAACCATTATCATATTGTTTTTTTGTAAGTGCCAAGTGGGGTTTTCCATGATCTGTTAAAATACATAACAAACGCACCTCAACGGCAAGTGCAGTCAAACGCTATATTCTATATTTAGCACAGGCATCTGTATGTTTGATTGTTTGTGGGTTTTCCCACCGTATATACAAGGCAGAGTCGATGCATCTGCTTATGTTAGAAATGTTTACATACAACGAGGGTTGTAGAATGCTTGAGCGCTTTATCCCCCCCCCCCCCTTGAGCCAATCAGTACAATAATTAGAAAGCATAATAGAGATTTGTTCGTTTGTTTACAGGCATGGTTAAAATCACGACTCCAATTTGACCAATCAAATGACTAGATTTATTCAACATGCTTAAGAGAGGTATATAAGTACAGATATGTATGTTAATGTGGTCAAAGCAAGGTCTTGTAGTAAACGGGCTTTGAGCATGCTGCCCCCTGAGATCCTAAACCATGTAAGGCAAGCTAAGAAAGTACCGACAACAATTCAAAACTACATTCCCCCTTTGAAATATAAAATTTCCCAATCTACCAGCATAATAAAGTCTACAGTGAAGTTTGAAGAATTTCTGAATATATCGAGTCAATCCCAGCCACAGTGGATTCAATAACAAATTTTCGCAAACTCATTGGGGAATTAGAATCTGCGGTTCGTGTGCAAAAACGAGAAGTTACTATAGTAACAGTTGGATGACCGCTGAGGCCCTAAAATCTAGAACGGGTTTTGGCCAAATCTATGGTCGTTCTCATTGACAACCCAAGTGAATCAGCAGCCAATCAGAGAGCTCGTATAGCTGGCCCGGGAACTTTATTCTTCTGATAAAAGTGTATAGATATGCAGACGCGATCGACATCAAACCAGAGACTAGAAAATGAATTTCAACGCGAATGGCTCTTCGGTGAGTTTCTTTTATCGATTATTGTTTCTTAACTATACTATGGATATAACATGAATTGTTTTAAAATTGGACGATGAATTGTTGAAAGATGATAAAAGCCGTTTTGTGGCTTGTTCGAGACAAGTTGTGCTACTGAGTAGTACACTAGTCGTGCGGTATAGTCCCGTCTGTACGGTACTGTATTGCATGCGCAGGGCCAGCATTGCATTGCATTGCAATGTTGTTGTGTATTGCCAGTTTAACTCTGTCTGAGTTCTTGGTTCTTGGTTGGTTGGTCCTCCAAAATACTCGTCTGAGTTTTAACTGGAGGTGCGGGTAAGGTGTTTTAATTTGTAGATGGGGGGGACGATAGGGCAATTTTGAATTTGACAGAGTCGGTGTGAGTGATCGAGTGTTCACCTACTTCTAGGCTAGGGCCTAGATAGACCTACAGAGAGTAGTAAACTAGTACTTGATGGCTAATAGCCTACTAGATCTAGGCTAGTAGTAGACCTATAGTAGTACTAGTAGGCCTAGACTAGTAGTAGACTCTAGTCTAGATCTATAGATAGACTATAGATCTAGGCTATAGCCTCTGATCGTGCAAAATGGTGATTTAGTTTTAGTTTATAGGGGCCTAGAGATCTAGACCTAGATCTACTCTCCTCGAAATTGTGTCCTGAATTAAACATCCCTGAAAATGTATTGTTTGCAAGTGTTTTCCAGGCTAGCCTAGATCTAGGTCTAGGGTTTGTTTGGTTTTACCCTCACATTCACAACACAATAACTCAACTCGGAGTCAGAGTCAGACAGCTCACTCTCTCTCTCTCTCTCTCTCTCACTCAATCTCACTCTCATTCTTGAAAGGAATCTAACTACTAATTAGTAGAGCAGGGGTACCACAAACTTCACCCCTGCTCCTGTACCAGACTGATTTCCTTAGTCTACTGTAATTAAATAAAATGTAAGAAAAAACACACACACACACAATTATGTCTGCAGCATCACAAAATTATCTTCTTATGCCCCACCAGTGCATTCAAACTTATGACGTTAAACTAATTGTGGAAATTTTAATGTCAGAATGTTACAAATTACTTTCTCATCTTTTTGTTACAGCAGGTTGGCGAGGTGGTGCCTATCGTGCCTGTGAAAGCAGCAAAGCCTTCGAAATCTGTGAATCGGTATGTTTTCCATTACGTGCATCATGTTAAATTATAGCTATAGATCCATAGGCCTACTAGAATTAAATATAATTTGAAATTCAATGATAATGATAATGTTCTTACATAGCACATGATACATAAGCATTTAAGCAGAAAAGGGGTTAGTCTATACAAAGAGAAACAAACATGCATGAATAGGTATGTGTTTGCGACTCAAAATCCTTTGTACAATCGTTTTCCACCTTTTTTGTCATAAAATTATAACGCCAAAAATATAATGCATTCATGATATGATTATGATGTTTTTCATTATTACAATATAGATAGGTCTACACATGTATAGTACCATTTAACATGATTTCAGAATTCCATTTTATCTAAATCATTGTTTTATTTTTCATTTTTTGTACCGCAGAATGTCCTGGGACAACAACAGCATAAATATATTAATAGGGGAAGTGGTTCTGGCCAACCTCTTCCAGTACAAATACAGAACTGGAGATTGAGCCAGAACATGGCAACAGATGGCGGAAGGCATGCAGAGGAAGGGGTTGAAGGTGGACTCCTGAGCATCCTTAAAGATTAAGTGAAGGCAAAGAACTATTTGGAGAAGGCTGCAAGTGGCATCGTAGTAGAGGAGACAAGGAGGAGAAAGCTATCAGAGAGGCGATAGAGCGGATGCTACAGGAAGAGGAGGACATTGAGTTGGCACCAAAGGAGAGAGGAGATGAGCAAACGAAGAAGGCGGAAGGTGAATAGCTGAGAAAGAGGGCCTGCGAAACATTAGGAGAAACGAGGAAGAGGTATTTTTCAGAAGATTTTTCAAATTTAACATATTCTACGTGTACTCCCTAACACCCCCTCTGCTCCCCTCTCAACACACATAAAACCTACACCATTACATTACAAACTAACAGTTATAACTCAACATGGTCGAAAGGAAAACAAAATTACAAATGACTAAGTAAAAATTCCATTATCGTTTTTAAAAAGCCGTTAAAAATCAAGAGGGCACTCTCTAAACACTTGTGTATATATTGTGGATGTGATGTTTTGTAGAAATAGTGATAAGAAAAAGAGATTTACAACAACTATTTAGAAACTGGCTGGTTCAAAATTATTAAGTAATTGTGGGGCCCCACAATAAAGCTTATTGTCATTAAAATTGTATGCTCTTTCGAATTTGACACTCAGTTTTTTATTATCTGACAAAAAAACTATTTTGTGTAGCGCCCTCTATACCAAACTCAACTATCCCTTTAACCCTTTGATTACTGAATTATCTTATTCCCATTGGCTTAACACAGGGACCACCATGTTCCCGTAAGCAATGGGTTAATATATTTTTAGTATTATGTAAACCAACATTCAGTTAGTGTTCTTCATGTACAACATGTAGATTGACTTTAAAAACTCCTTTTTCTTTTATGTTTTATATTTCATGTGAGATACAAAGGTGAATGCAGTACCCGCACCACATCATGCAGGCTCTTGAATATCTTACACAGTTTAAAATTGACACTCCCCTTTTCTCTTATTTTTAATATACATGTAGCATTTTAGACACCAAGGCGAATGCGGCACCAGAGGAACAGGAGAGACAGCGAGCTGAAGAGATGGAGAGTAGACGAGAGGAAGAAGAGAGACCGGGAGCTGAAGAAGCAATCCGAGAGCGTCGCTTTGAGCTTATGCAACATCAGATGCTGCATCAACAGCAACAAGCCCTCCAGCAACAACAACAACAACAACAGCAACATAATCAACAAATGCAATCAATGATGATAGCTCTCATTAAATCTTTAGAAAAGAAGTAAAGAACAATATCTTATTTTCCTCATTCATTTCAACTGAAATATGTTATTCAAGATATTTAAAATGTATTCAGTTTCCAACAAAACATTACAAATCAATTATAAGCATTTAAAACAAATTTAAGAAATACATGTTGGAAACAGAGGGGTCCACTAAAAAGCAATGCTTGTACAAGTGTGAACACCTTAAATGAAACTTAGGAATAATGAGTTTGAGTGACCAACAGTGAACATTTTACTTTGTCATAATTTATTACAAATCTGTCTTTTCAGATATATAGTTCTATTTTTACGGCTGCAGGACTTGTTAACAATAACATTCTTGTTAAAATATTGACTTTGGCAGTTTTGCTAAGTCTGTGTGTATTAAGTTATATGGTCTTCCTAAGAGTTACCCATCTGCCATTATGATATGTACATGTATATGCCAAAGATACATTGTGTTAACTTGTATATATATGCAATTCAACAGCATCTTGCCTTTTTTTATGTGTGTGACTTCCTTTTTGCTCCTTAGTTTCATTTGTATGTAGTTGGTGCTATCACATTCTTTCTATGTACCATTACCATTGCCAATGTTATATTCCTTTCATTCAACTGCAAATCTGGATACCATAATATATGAAATCAAGATATTTCACCTTGGTCTTTAGTAGGTGACTTTGACCGTGTTTACTTGTGTTGTGCATATGTTATGTTTTCACAATGCCAGCTTGTGTTAATTTTATGAAGGTGTTGAGGCAAGTATGTCGTTGAACTTGATACGTTTACGTGTTTAGCCTTCAGAGTAACTTGTTAACATAGTTTTGTTTAAGTAGCTACGCGAAGAAAATCTCATTTTTGAAATTATGCATCACTAGAGAGCTAGCGGATTATATATATTTATTATACAAGTTAAGATCCAAGTAAACCAGCTATTACATAAATCATCTCAGGATCAATACTAAATAATATTTTTTGCACAGGTACTTCAAATTCTTCAATAGATATTTGGTGTATTGTAAGTAAGTTTATGGTACATGTAAGTTGATACTTATAAGTGATTGAAAGTTCAGGTTTTTAGCTTATTTCATGTATCTAACTTTATGGTAATTTCATTGAAATGAAATAGGTGATAGAGGCTAGAGTGGAATCATGGATTGCACTGTACTGCAGTTTTAGTATTACTTCATATTTTCTATTCATTGATGTATTCAGTACCAACAGTAACACAGGTTTATACAGCTAATAGTGCGTATTTTGAAAACAAATCTTTTACACAAGTTCTATTGAAATAGGTGATACAGGGTGGAATAGATTGTAGAATAGATACTATTAATACAATTAGTATTTTGCGTCTACTCAGGGAGGTGTTTTGAATCCCTGGTCTACTCACTGTTGTTTACCCTTTATAATGTGACCTTTTTAATGCAGGGTTTGATTAGGCTAATAGTGGAAAGAAAGTGGCATTTATGTAGTTGTGGTATTTTATTTATTATGTATATATACTTAAATATATTTATATATATATATATATATGTGTGTTTGTTAATTTTATTGAGAAATAAAAATTAAAAAGTACTTGATTTTAATATTTTTTCTTATCACAGGTGTTTCTATGTTTTCAAAAAATCTTAACTAGTTTGAATGCAGGTTGTAGATAAAGAAATGATCTAAATACAATGTTAGTTCCAGCAGTCCAAGCTAATGAAGCTGGAAAATCTTGAAGGCGAGGAGGGGGTGGGGTCATACCACCAAAGGGGGCTTATTTTCTTTCAAAATTGTTCACGTTTGTACCTTGATCGTGGCATTTATGCTCAATAATTTCAAGAGTATGAGTAATGTGGTACAGTGTGTGTGTATACTTATGTGTATGTGTTGGGGGAGTGAGCAGGAATAACTAGTCTCTGCTCAACCCTTTGAAATTGCAAATGATATGTGCAAACAATATGAATTTTCAAATTCAAGTACCGAATCGTGCAGGAGCATTCACACAAAACTACCCAAATGGCTAGCACATTATATCCATACTGGAACTGGATAGCAAAAACACACTTACAGAACTGTACATAAATACAGTTACACACTCCACAACACACCACATTCTTTCATCATCCAGTACTGTTTTTCTTTTTTGTCCCTTTTTTTTGGGGGGGGGGGTAAAAGAAAATGTGTTTTTGTAGCCATTAATTTCAGTTTAAATAAATTTATTTTACAATATCAACACTAGTTCAAGTTCAAGTTCAGTTTATTTCACATCCAATAAAAAAACTTACAGCATTATAACATTCAAATACAATTACATCATCTATAATGTCGAAAGCATAGGCTGCCATAACTGCATCTTGCACTCGATGTCAATTCGCCATGTTTGAGGGAGAGGGATATTCCCAAGCGATGATGACGTCAGCTACTCTGTAATTATACGTCCGCATTCACCGAAGAGCGAAACCGCTTATTGTAACCAGAGCGGTCTGTGTGCGCGGCCGTAAACCTGAGTGCTCTGATTCCGCGAAGGTTCCTTATGTTGGTGAGCGAAAACTCGCTAATGAAAGGTGGGGAAATTTTTCATTGTTACAAGTTTATTCCCAGGTCACAATTAGAGCAGATGGCGATGACGAAGCTATTTTGCCCAGGGAGGTGATTATGCACTCGTTTTTAATTGGTCGATCACACGACCGACGGGGTCTCTGATTGGCCAAGTAAAGCTGGGATTCCCCAAAAGTGGGTGTGTCACCATTAATTGGATGCCTATAAGAATACGCGACTGCGTCTTGGACGCCATTATCTCGTCAACTTACATGATCGTTCCTGCCTGTCGCTTAGTCACGCATTTTCAAGGAACCATCTCTCACAATGCTCTCAGCCAACAAATTCATTTTGAAAAACAGAAGTCTTGATAGATTTCATTCGGCATCATCTGAAGCAGATTGTCTGCACAGGTAAGAGTTTATTTTCTTGCTCATAATGTAATACGGGGGCGGATACAGTATTAGGTAATTACAAAACAATGCCGGACAATTTCTGACTGAGAAAACTGGCGGAAGGGGGTTTAATATATTTATATATACATTAAAATACATATGAATAAAAAGATAAATGCAGGGAGAAACGAGTCTTATTGTGGGAACCCTTGGACACCATGTACTCTCTGCAACAAGCATGATTCGCATCCATCACTATTTTCTGTTCTGAGCATTATTGAGAATATTATATACGTATTAGGCCCGTTCACACATAACACTTAGTGCGATTTGGATCGAGATGCAAAGGTCTATTTCTTGTCTGCGACCGTTAACACATGTCGATTTAGTGCGAATTGGATCGTGATGCAAAGATTGTTTTTTTTTTTTTTTTTTTTTTTTTTGGGGGGGGGGGGGACCATACACCAGGGGCGTAGACAACGGGGGGATGAGGGGGATGCATCCCCCCACCTCACAAGGTGGGGGGGGGGATGGCATGTACAATCATCCCCCCCAGGTTTTGGGGAATGATATTTGCTTACTTAATAAGTCATAATGATGATAATAATAGTAATAATAATAATGATAACAATTATAATATTAATAATAATAATAATTATGATGATGATAATAATAATCCTCATCATTATTGTAATTGTGTTTATTGTTATTAGCCGCATTCACACAGTGAAAGCCAATTCAGACGGTAAAAAAAAGAAAATCTTACAAGTATTTTGTGGTTATCTTGTGGTTTGGAAACCACAAGATAACCACAAGATTAAACAGGCGCGGATCTATGGGGGGGGGGGGTTAGGGGGTTTAAACCCCCCGCCCTTGGGCGGCCCAAAAAACAAACAAAACCAAAAAAAAGGGAAAAAAAGAAAAAAAGAAAGAAAAAAGAACGCACGCTGGAGAGAAACTCTTTCAAGTGCAAATATTGTGAGAAGATATTCAACTCATCTGGTAACTTAACCAAACACATGATAACTCTGGATATAACTGTGTATTTAACTGTTACTTGATTTAAAAAGACGTTATCATGCACTACTTTTTATGGTCTCCATTGTGTTAATAGATGCCAGGAAAATATCACTTACGGGGTTCAAATAAACACCCCAAAAAAAATCGGGTCGCCGCTTCGCGGCTCGTGGACGATGCTCCGCATCGTCATTATTTTGGTCAACCCCCCCCCCTTAGCAAAAAGCTAGATCCGCCCCTGAGTCATCCCCCCCAGGTGTACGAACCTGTCTACGCCACTGCCATTCACACACAGGGAGAATACTCGCTCGACGGCAAGAACGTCTGAAGGCTGCGCATGCGTGAATCTCGACGATATAATATGCGCGCTTGGAATCCTGGGATTAGATAAATCGATATTTGATTCTCAATACCATTCACACAAAGTATCGCGATTATTCTGAAAAAATCGCAAGACTTACTGCGAATTGAATCCCGAAGATAAGTGAAATTATTCTGTCCACACACGCATACAAAATAAATGATTTTTTAATCGATAAATCTCACTTTATGATTGTTTGATCTCAAACGTATTCTTGTATACGCACCACGTGATTACTAACTAATCTCTGTGTAATATAAACAAAAATATCACGACAACTTTCCCTCCTTTTGTTTGACAGATACAATATGTCACCAAACAAGCCCTCCTCTCGGACGAGTGGTTCTGGACCTAGCCGTAATGACGGCGGTGGAGGCGAGGAGTAGACCCGCTGGCTAAACCTTCTACATGCACCGGTCCGGAGATCCAGCTATGTCGTTTATCGAGGCCAACTTGTAGCTGTAGCGACGGACAGACGGTCAGACGGAAAGAAGGGGGAATAGCCAGCAAGATGTCTACAATTTGTTACTTAAACTACTGTTTTAAAGTAACATTTCACCTCATAGACGCTGAATTTTTATTTAATATTTATAATTATTTAATATGCTATACGCATTAGCATTGTTTAAGCGGTCCTAATAAATACATTACGGAACAAATTGTGCAGCGCTTTTTACCTGCAAGGGTTTATTATATGCGCTTTACCAGATACCCTTTGGAGTTTATAACGCATTTGGTATGCTTTACATTCCTGCTTCTTTTTTCAATTAACAATATACTGATGAGAATTATTGTATTGCTTCGTAAAAATCAAAGTATTTACTGTTGACTCTACAATTAATGTAAGTTTATTTCTGGCTTCATTTTGACAGTCGCCCTATGCGACTACCCCCTCTTCGCCAGCTAATTTAGTGGACCTCTTTGAAAACCAACTTCTGTCAAAAGGGCTCATCCACCCAATTTGTGTTGTTAATGAATAATTGAATAAACATTACTTTGATTCTTTTGAAGGGTGTATATTCATTATACTAAAAGACGTGGGTATTAATGCATATAACATCGGATACAAAGTCGAATTGATAAATGTTATAATTTCTTTCGCAATTATGTAACAAGGAGCTGGAACTACAATACCATGATACAACGAATTTGTAAACATGTGAAGTGCGACTAAAAAGGCCTCGAAAAAAGAATTGGATGAATTTCTGTTTTATTTTTTATAAACGTAAATGTTGTTTGTTTGATTGATTGACTGATTAATTTCATTGATTGGTAGGTAGATTGATTGATTTTATCGTTTCATTTATTAATTGGTTGTTGTTATGATTGACTGACTGATTGATCGATTGAAAGACCGTTTGGTTGGTTGATTCTGTTATTGATTGATTGTTTGTTTGTTTTATGTGTAGAATTTTTCGATTGATTGGTTGGTTGGTTGTTAGTTTTTTTTTAGTAACTGATTGATTCCTTGATTGATTGATTGATTGATTAATCGATATCATTGATTGAATAAATGAATGACCGTTTTTTCCATTTTTTTCATAGGCTTTTATTCTCTTCTCTCATGAAGAAAATTGTACAGAATTTATAACATTGTATACAAAATTAAAAAATAATCTTCACATAAGTCTAAATTAATCGCAAGTGAACTGTTAACATTCCCATGCAAGGTTATAAATAAATTAAGTTACACATTTACAGATAAAAAATATTCACATAAACAAAATTATATTTTCACATTTTAAACAAATCGCAAAAAAGTTTGTTGGATGATTTCTTAATCGATTGATCAATTGTTTGATTTTTTGTATTCATTGATTTTATTTTTCAAAGCTCCAATACTTTTTCGTACGTAACATAGTTTATACAAAACTGCAACATAATTATGACAAAACTTTTTATCATTTGATAAACAAACATAGATATAACATAATTCATCGAATATTTCACAATAGGCTTCGTTGAAAGCATCAATATTAGTAAATCTTTTATGTCTGACCAAAATGTATTGTAAAATTCAACTGTTAGCCCATCATTCCCTGGTGATTTTTTTTTTTTTTCAGAGCCGCAAAACATTCCCCTTCAAAGATCTCACCCTCACAATTTTCTATACTTCCCATGTCAATGTCGGTAGATCTTCAAACAAAATCCCTCTATCAGATGCAATTGTTTCTTCCAAATCTTCCCTAGAGTAAAGTTTGGTGTAAAACGTTTTTATTTGGTTTAACATGTCTTTCTGCTTATCAATAATTTCTCCTCCCTCATTGACTAATTTCTTAATGATGCTTCTCCTTTTATTTGCATGCAACAGCTGACTATAATATCTTGTGTCTCTTTCCCCACTTTCATAATATGATGCCCGGGATCGAATTGTATGCCATCATAAATATTCATAACCGTCTGCGAGTTCTTTTTTCTTATTTTTTAATTCCTTAACTTTTTCTTCAGTCACTCCTTAAATAATAATATGTTCTAATTTTTCAATTTCTTTTTCAAGAAATTATCTTTTCTCTCTACGATCTATGGCTAATCTCTTTGTAAAGGCTTATGAAAAGCACCTTATTTTCACTTTCATATAGTACCAAAGCACTCTCTTATCTTTAATTTCTAACTTTTGTTCCTCCTTTAATCGGATTATCTCTTCTTTCATCTGTTTAACATATTCTACGTTTGCACAAAAAGACTGTTGTAAAATTTCCAATAAGATCCATTCTTCTGTTCTATATTCTTTTCTGTTTTATCGTAGAAAAACAGAAAAATTGCTGAGTGGTTTGTATTACTTTTTTCTCTTTATCCCAGGTCGTAAAATATACGTTACATAACAATATTCTACACCCTTGAATTTCAGTCTATCGTCTTGCTCAATGTTTATATCAATTTACTTTTTATTTTGTAGGTCATTTTGAAACAATATGAGGGAAACAAAATTCCTGGTTAGACGTCGTTGGAATAAATGTTGCCAGAGCAATCGTCGGAAGACAAAAAAGGGTAGAGGGAGCAGTCACATTGTTGTCAATGAAGTGGCAAATAACTGATTAACTGACTGAACGCATACGGGCAACAGAGGGGGCTCCATCTTATATTGGATCGGAGCCATCAATTCACAGATTTTGGCCAACTTGGTTTCACTTGGTCACAACCAGTGGCGTACGCAGGATTTATTCAAGGGGGGGTGGGGGTTAAACATTTTGAAATCGGGCCGAATTTTTTTTTTTTTTTTTTTTTTTTTTTTTTAGGGGGGGGGGGGGGGGGGTAACCGGACACTATTTTTTTTTTTTGGTCTCGAAATTTGAAAATTTGACATTTTTCTTCGTTGGGGGGGGGGGGGGGGGGTAAGGTCACCCTTTTTTAGGTCAGCCATGGGCATGATTTGTTTTTTTTTAATTTTTTTATAATAAAACAAAAAACAAAGGGGGGGGGGTTAGGGGGGTTTTCTAAAAAATACACATATTAAAATACCAAAGGAGGGGTTCAACCCCCAAATGGAGGAAAATAATATTGGTAAAAGGGAAAAAAACGAAAAGAGAAAAAAAGAAAAAGAGGGGTTACATCAAGATTCACATATGTATGTGGTAGTTGTATTTCAATTTGATATAAACAAATTATGAAGATTTAAACAAAAAATCACATTTGAATATTGGGTGGCCAACTTGAGAAGACTCACGAGGTTTCCGGACAATATGAATAAGAATGTAAAATTAGCGAACTGGCCACTCTTTATGCATACGTTTATTCATACCAGGTCATTGGAGGTTATAATCAACGTTGAATGGAATCGACAACAACAAAATCAACAAAATATAAAGGTTTCGTAATATTTAGGTGATATCGGTCATCGTTACATCGGGCTTAAATATTTCATAATGTTGATAATGTTGCAGAGGATAAGTTAGACTTTAATACTTGTATTCATCCTTTCATATCCCGCACCCCGTTACCCCTTCTCTATCTCTCTCTCTTTGTCCGTTCATCCTTATCCTCCCTTAACCCCCTTTCTTTCTCTCTAATCTTTAGGAAACATCAGTCTAGTCTTGTCTTGTCACAGCCAGGGATATATTATCACAATGTCAATAGAATTGAGTGGGGTTGAGGCTTCGGGGGGGGGGGGGGGGCATTTGGTTTATTGTTTTAGTGGTATGACCTTGGTTATCAAACGCTTATCATAATGTCTTCTTTTTTTAAATAAAAAGTGGGGTTTTCCATGATCTGTTCAAATACATAACAATCGCAAGGGTAATAGGCATCTGTAATGTATGTGTGATTGTTTGTGGGTTTTCCCAGCGTATATTCAAGGCAGAGTCGATGCATCTTGGAATGTTAGACATGTTATCATGCAACACGGGTTGTAGAATGCTTGGGGTGCTTTATCCTGTTAGAATCAGAGAAACATGCTGTATTCAGCTATTTGTCTTCTCTGCATGTACAAACAAAATTATAACAATAAATATAACATGAATAGGGGGCGCTTTATATTAGTTTGGATTATGTGTTAATCATCACGGGATAACATAAGGCAATCATAGTGGCTAGAAATTCGTTTGTTTTGAAAACAATAATTGCCACCCGGCATGCCAGGGATTGACTTCGTTATGGCTAGGTTACAATCGAGTTTTAGTGTAATTGAATTAGTTCGAATACTTTTTGCACTCTATGGTATATGTCTTTTTATGTTTTCAATTGATTGATATGGTATTTTATTATGAGAAATTACAACAATTCAAATCTTTATTCCCCCTTTAACATTTCCCAATCTACGAGTATCATGAAGTGGATTCAATAACATGTCTGATCATGCCTGGTAAATTCCCTTATCTACAAACTTGATGAAATCAACAGCGAAGGGTGGGGAAATTTTTCATTGTTTCAAGTTCATTCCAAGCCACCAATTTGAGCAGATGGCGATGACGAAGCTTTTTTGCCCTTGGAGATAATTATGCACTCGTTTCTGATTGGTCAATCAAACGACCGACGGGGTCTCTGATTGGCCAGGTAAAGTTGGGATTCCCAAAGAGTGGGTGTGGCTCCATTAATTTGATGCAGTATAAGAATACGCGTCTGCGTCTTGGACGCCATAATCAGCCATAATCAGTCTACTGATCCTTGTAACAGTCATTTGTACCTTTAGAGCATTTTCAAGGAGCCATTCTACATAATGCATTTAGCATTGAATTCTTTCATTTTGAAAAACAGAAGTCTTGATAGATTTCATTCGGCATCATCTGAAGCAGATTGTCTGCACAGGTAAGAGTACATTTTCTTGCTCATAATGTAATACGGGGGCGGATACAGGATGAGGTAATTACAAAACAATGCCGGACAATATCTGACTGAGGAAACTGGGGGAAGGGGGGATAATATATTTATATATATGCATTAAAATATTATGAATAAAATGATAAATGCAGGGAGAAACGAGTCTTTTTGTGGGAATCCTTGGACATCCACTACCTTCAATACGCCACGTACTCTCTGCAACAAGCATGATTCGCATCAATCATTATATTCTGTTCTGAGCATTATTGAGAATATTATATATTAGGCCCGTTCACACATAACACTTAGTGCGAATTGAATCGCGATGCAAAGGTCTATTTTTTTTTTGCGACCGTTAACACATGTCGATTTAGTGCGAATTGGATCGCGATGCAAAGATTTTTTTTTTTTTTTTTTTTTTTGTTATTATTAATTTTTTTTAATTTTTTTAATTTTTAATTTTTTTATTAATCTCACCTTTTTTTTCTGTAGGTGATTACTAACAAATCTCTGTGTAATATCAAACAAAAATATCACCACAACTTTCCCTCCTTTCGTTTGACAGATACAATATGTCACCAAACGAGCCCTCCTCCCAGACGAGTGGTACGGGACCCAGCCGTATTGACCGCGGTGGAGGCGAGGAGTAGACCCGCTGGCTAAACCTTCTACATGCACCGGTCCGGAGATCTGGATATGGAGTTGATTGAGGCCAACTTGTAGCCAATCAGCGACGGACAGACGGTCAGACGGAAGGAAGGGGGAATCGCCAGCAAGATGTCTACAATTTGTTACTTAAGCTATTGTTTTAAAGTAACATTTCAGATTTATATTTCATGTTTAAATTTTGTTGAGGGGAAAATAATTTGGAATCCCTGTTGAAGGATACATATTTTGGAATACCTGTAGAGGGAAAGATATTTTGGAATCCCTGTAGAGGGAAAGATATTTTGGAATCCATGTAGAGGGAAAGATATTTTGGAATCCCTGTAGAGGGAAAGATATTTTGGAATCCATGTAGAGGGAAAGATTATTTGGAATCCATGTAGAGTGAAAGATATTTTGGAATCCATGTAGAGTGAAAGATATTTTGGAATCCATGTAGAGTGAAAGATATTTTGGAATCCATGTAGAGTGAAAGATATTTTGGAATCCATGTAGAGTGAAAGATATTTTGGAATCCATGTAGAGTGAAAGATATTTTGGAATCCATGTAGAGGGAAAGATATTTTGGAATCCATGTAGAGGGAAAGATATTTTGGAATCCATGTAGAGTGAAAGATATTTTGGAATCCATGTGGATCAAAGTCAACTTTTGTTGAAAGGGCCTGTCCACCCAATATGTTGGTAATAAATGAATAAATAAACATTACTTTGATTCTTTCGAAGAGTGTATATTCATAAAATTGTAAGACGTGGGTATCAATGCATATCATATCGGACACAAAGGCGAATTGTACTTGTGATAATTTGTTTCTCAAAAATTCTGAAGTAATTTAAGGAGCTGGAACTCCAATACCATGATACAACGAATTTGTAAACATGTGAAGTGCGACTAAAAAATGCCTCGAAAAAAATTGGATGAATGTCTGTTTTATTTTCTTTAAACCTAATTTATTTTTGATTGATTGATTGATTGATTGATTGATTTGATTGATTGGTAGGTAGCTTGATTGATTTTTCGTGTCATTGATAATTGGGTGGTTGGGTTGTTGTATTGACTGACTGACTGTTTGATAGATTGGAAGATCACTTGGTTGGTTGATTTTGTTATTGATTGATTGTTTGTTTTATCAGTAGAATTTTTCGATTGATTGATTGGTTGGTTGTTGTTGGGTTTTTTAGTAACTGATTGATTGATTGATTGATTGAACAAATGAATGATCGGTTGGTTGGTTGGTTGGTTGGATGATTTCTTTTTTGATTGATCAATCGTTTGATATATTATATTTCTGATTATTTTTGTTGTTGGTATGTTGGTTGATATTTGCAATGGATTGATTGATTGATTGTTGGGTTGATAGATTGAATTTTCGATTGGTTGGTTAATTGGTTCGTTTACCGGTCGCTTACTTGCTTGTAGTAGTGTCCCATAATAAGGACTGCTGAAGTTCTAATGTTCCTATGTAAAAGGTTAGAACTTTAATTGACCCAATTTTTTGAAATAAATTTTTACGTATTCCCATAAACTATTTTATAAATTATTTGTCTATCATCCAAATTACATAGTAGCTACAATGATTATTCAGGGTAGTAATAACGATTGATAAATACTCTATAATTCTGAAATAAACTCGAGAACTTTAAGGCAGCCCCCCCCCCCCTCCCTTCCGCAAAAAAAAAAATAATACAAAATAACGAGGGCCTGAGGTAGCGAAGGGCTCGAGCACTCTAAAACACTTTCGCATATTAATAGAACATTTCTTGCAACGTTAAACAATTCACAGTTTATACAAAAAAAAATCTTAGAACCACTAGATTTTTATTCAAGGGAGGAATGGAAGTGGTGACGTTAAACAATGCGCTACATGTGATGAGGAATTTTTCATTTTGATAAGTTTCAATGGCTGTAATAACAACCGTGCTTTGAATCGTCTTAACATGATTCCACTTTATATTAATGTTATGTAAACATGTCTAGTAAGGGAACGTTTTTTCCCGTTTTTTTTTTCTTTATCATTTATCAATTGAATAATGATTACAAAGAAAACGCATAATTACAAAGATTACAAAGAAAACACAAAAATACTTATATCACAAAATCAATTATTCGTTTTTTTTTAAACATAATTAATTTTTTTTCTAGCGGTGATACTTTTCAACATCTGCCCTCCAACACATTTCTTTAAACAAAATTTCGAATATGTTGTAAAATTACATTTTCTTTTTTGTGTACATTTTTATAGACTGATTAATAAATGTTCAAAAACTCTATATTGTGAATTTATACAATCACATTGCCTGCTTAAAATCATATCACTGTAATCAAATTTTCATTATCAAACAATACTTCTGTTTTTTCTCTACAAAAAATTAAGACCTTGTTCCAAAATAATCACAAACTTGAAATAAATGATAATAACCCACAAAAATTCGGTAATTTTGAACCATCCGTTAAAAAAAAAGAGATTTACGTTTTATTCCACCTACTGCCAATGTTGGCTTTTTTGTGTGGCTTTTTCGTGTTGGTTATAATATGCACAACCAGGCGACCCGTGTATTGTTTCTACTTCTATGATAATACTCATCGACGCCTGTTCAGCATCTAGATGAGGGTAAAGCATAGAGTTGTCATATACAATGTACAGCTCTGTGCGGTACAGTTCCTGAAAAGAGAACTAAATTGTTTCAAGAGCCACATTGAACTGCTCCAAAGAAGGCAGTTCTGGGGAAATAAATAAATTTGCAAGTGTCCATTGATGAGCCTAGTCTCATATATCGTTGTTGTTGAACATTGACGATCGTGCCCGTTTTCTTCTTTCTTCAAGAGTTGGGAGATTAAGTTGTTCTCGCATGGATGTTACCATTAATTGATTAATTAATTAACGGTCATCGTATTTTTGTTAAAGTGGAGCTGAATTGGTATGATCGTATTTGATTGTATTTGGTCTATAAAACTTTGAAATTACCGGCATAGCAATTTTAGGTCCTAAAATGGCACTAGAAATGTCATAAATAAAAATGAGAGCAATAACCATGCAATTTGAAGCCATTTGCGGTCTTAAACAAGACCTCAACTATCCCTTTAAATTCGTGATGTCGCAATCGACTGCGATTGTAGTCACTGGTGTAACAAAAAGTTGCAATAAAGATACCTTGCCGAAGGAGAGATCACAGTGCATTGCGAAATAATATTTGAAGCCCCTGGGGGTTCATTATATACGGACACTTTTGATTGACTGATGGAATAAACACAATTGTTTTTCTTGCGTTCTAATGAAGGAACGTTACAAAAAATGGATCATTTCTTGTCATAAATTAAGAGAGGAAAAGAAAGTGAATAATTTTATCTCCCTTCACATCGGATAAAATGTAGGGAATCTAAAGCTTGGTCCAAACATTTCAGCTGTTTCAGATCATGTTTCGAACAAGAAGGACATCAGAAGGGGCAATATTTAATGGGGCTTTTATTCTAATTCACTCTTCCAAACTGAGGTAGCAATCAGGAGAAAGCTCACAATTTGATTCCCTCGTCACCAGATTCCAACTTCTCTTTAAACTCACATTGTCGCAATCGACTGCAACTGCAGTCACTGACGTAATAAAATGTTGCAATAAAGACATCTTACCAATGCGAGATCACAGTCCATTGCGAAATAATATTTGAAGGACGGTAAAATCCAGATACAATGTCGCTAGAATAATTCTCAGGATATCCATTTAGGAAAAGAAGGTGAATAATGTTATCTCCCTTTGCATCGGATAAATGTAGGGAATCTAAAGCTTGGTCCAAACTTTTCAGCTGTTTCCGATCATGTTTCGAACAAGGAGGGCATCAGAAGGGGCAGTATTTAATGGGGCTTGTATTCTAATACACTCTTCCAAGCTGAAATTGCAATAATGACCTCCAGGGACGTCGCCAAAGGGGGGGGGTGTGGGGGTGCGACACCCCTCCACCTGTCAGGATATTGTCGGTAAAATTGCGCTGCCGTCGGGAAAAAAGAGAAAATGGGGAGGGAAAAAGAGAGGGAAAGGGAAAGAAAAGAAAAAAGAAAAGGAAAAGAAAAGAAAGAAAGGAAAAGAAAGGAAAGAAAGGAAAAGAAAGGAAAAGAAAGGAAAGAAAAGAAAAGAGAAGAAAGAAAGAGAAAAAAGAAAAAGAGGGAGGAGAGGAAAGAAAGGAAAAGAAAGAAAAGGGGGAAAAAGAGAGTAAAAGGGAAACGAAAGAAACGGGGGTGAAAGAGAGGGGAGAGAGGAGGAGTGGGAGTAAAAGAGAGAAGGGGGTTGTTGGGTGGAGTCGTCTCGTCGAGGGAGCAAGAAAGACACGGGCAAATATGTTGCTATGTCGGGTCAGCTGTGTCGGTATTCTTGCTCGATCCTCGTGTACTATATCAATGCAGAAGTTTGAAGTCGGTGAGATGTATATTGTCGGTCGGCCGACAAGTTTTTTTTCACTTTCGGCGAACTGTGACTTTTTATCCACTGTGACGACTTCAAGAGTGACTACAACTACAATACTTGTATTTTCTCGAAGTTTCACTTTCCTATAATATCAGGTAAAGAAATCAGAGGTTTAAAATTTTCGGGGAAACTAAATTCAAACAATGTTTAGGAGTCAACAACAGTACGACGAATCGTCTTTCTTTCTCTATATTGTGATGAAACGCCCCAAAAAAATCCGCGCTTCGCTCGGAAGGGGAAAACTGAATTCAGACAAATAGGGCTTATTAAGAGTCGAAAACGGGACTAACGAATCGTCTTCTTTCTCTAATAATTTAATAAAACGTCAAAGCTTCCGCGCTTTGCGCGAGAGGAGGAGAAACTGAATTCAAAGAATTAGGGCTTATTAAGAGTCGAAAACGGTACAACGAATCATCTTCTTTCTCTAATAATTAAATGAAACATCAACATTTCGGCGCTTCGCGCGGGAAGGGGGAAGGTTTATTACGAACAAGGATTAGGATCCGATCATGGTTCAGCGAATCGTCTACTTTCTCTAATAATTTAATGAAACGCCAAACCCTCCGCGCTTTGCGCTGAAGGGGGACACAACTGAATTCAAAAAAGGATTAACAGTCGAAAACAGTACACCAAATAGGGCTTATTAAGAGTCGAAAACGGTACAAACGAACCTTCTTCTTTCTCTAATAATTTAATGAAACGTCAAAGCTTTCGCGCTTCGCGCGATGGGGGAAACTGAATTCAGACAATTAGGGCTTATTAAGAGTCGAAAACGGTACAGCGAATCGTCTTCTTTCTCTAATAATTTAATGAAACGACATAACTTCCGCGCTATGCGCGAGAGGAGGAAAAACTGAATTCAGACAAGGATTAACAGTCGAGAACGGTACAGCAATTAAATCGTCTTCTTTTCATAATAATTTAATAAAACGTCAAAGCGTTCGCGCTTCGCGCGGGAGGGGGGGGGGGGGGAAACCTCATTTAGACGAGTCGAGAACGGTACAACGAATCGTCTTCTTTCTCTATTATTTGAAGGAAACGTCTAAGCTTCCGCGCTTCGCGCTTAAGGGGGAAACTGAATTCAGACAATTAGGGCTTATTAAGAGTCGAAAACGGTACAACGAATTGTCTTCTTTCTCTAATAATTTAATGAAACGACATAACTTCCGCGCTTTGCGCGAGAGGAGGAGAAACTGAATTTAGACAAGGATTAACAGTCGAGAACGGTACACCAAATAGGGCTTATTAAGAGTCGAAAACGGTACAAACGAATCGTCTTCTTTCTCTAATAATTTAATGAAACGTCAAAGCTTCCGCGCTTCGCGCGAAAGGGGGAAACTGAATTCAGATGAATAGGGAGTAGAGTCGAAAACGGTACGACGAATCGTCTTCCTTTCTCTACGCCCAAAATTCCGCGCGAAGGGAGAAAACTTCATTTAGACGAGTCCAGAACGGTACAACGAATCGTCTTCTTTCTCAAATAATTCAATGTAACGTCAAAATTTCCGCGCTTTGCGCGGAGGTGAAAGCTTCATTCAGACAAGGTTTAGATGATAATGAGAAAGCTCACAATTTGATATTCCCCCTTCACCAGATCCCAACCTTCTCTTTAAAGTCGCGATGTCGCAGTCGACTGCAACTGCAGTCACTGACGTAACAAATCGTTGCAATAAAGACACATTTCCAGGGCCAGATCACAGTGCATTGCGAAATAATATTTGAAGTCCCTGAGGGTATATTATATAGGGACACTTCTGATTGGTCAATAGAATAGAGACGCGGGCTCTGATTGGACAGGCGAGGTAATAAGTTCTCCGGAAGTGCATGGGCGTAGGGTAATTAATGCATCTCGTCTTGCTGCCCTATATAAAGATATCATTAGTAATATATCTTCAATTTTTGGGGGAAACGAAACACTTTTATAGATGCATTTGTTCATCGATTTCTATTTCAATTTGAAACATAAGAGTCTTGATAAACTTCTTTTGGCATCATCTGGAGCAAATTGTATGCACAGGTAAGAGAATATCAATGCATTCTTTTTCATTTTGTATTCATATAGGCGAAGTGAAATCATTTCTTGTTACCCGTGAAGATAAGTCGACCTTTGATGAAGAGACTTACCATTTTATTTCATATTTCCCTGAAATTGGGGCAGTCTTTTCAATAATGGTATAAATGATCTATGAAATAGAAAGTGATAGAATAGCCTTATCTTTAGGGTTCTAGTATCTTGTATCTAGTACACTGAATTTAAACTCTGTATGAAGTGTCTATTATTAGAAAGACGCCATAATTCGTTTTCATCCTATAAATCAAAGCAATTTCATTTATCTTTTATTTATCATTGATTACACACTATCTCATCAATAAATTTTAATAGATTTTTACTCCTGAAATTTCAGTTTTATCAATTATAAATTTGAAAAAATTGTTGTTTTTCTTTTATTTTTTATATCATTATTTTGTTGTTGTTGATTGACTGAGCAATCATAAAATCACTAACTACCAAAACCATTGATAATGATGTTATTTTTTACTCCTATCAACAAAGGCCATTTTTTAGAGCTTGTAACTTAAAATTACTTTCAATAAGTATTGTGATGTGATTTTGAATTTAGATACAATCTCCCTAAAATGATTCTCAGAATACCATTTTTTTTTAAATAAATCAAGGGTATTTTAGCTTACTAATATGTTGAAAGCGGATATCAATAGAAAAATCACAGAAAGGTAATGATTATTACGAAAAAATATGAACCTTAATTGGAGTTAGATAAAATGACATATTCTTTTTGTCACAAAATAAATTTTAAAAGTGGGACTTAGAACCTTTAACGGGCAGTTTGTAGGCCTATATGATGACAATGCAGTTTTTAACCTTGTAGCCATAAACTGTTTGTACACTGTCGCTCATAAAGGTGGAATATTTTAGTTTTATCCCAATGTATGGAATTATTTTTAAAATAATTTAAAAATAATAGATCTAGATAATAGTATACATTCTCAGATTTTATTGAACAATAATTTGCCAATGTGTGTTTTGCGTGACTGCTAAAGCATGTGTATGCTACTATGCTTATCAACTAGGGGACCTATGCCCTTAAGTCATAAATGACAGTAATGAGGATTAATGCCCCACAAAAGGGCACTAACATAGCACATCGATACGGTTTTGATCCTGGGGCCTCACAGTTAGGAGGCCATTGCTTTGTCACTGAACCATGACTGTACGCAGCGGGGGCTAGGGTAGGGGGCAGTTTCCATAAATTAAAAAAAAACATAGAAAATGCAATAAATTTTCAATAATTTATTGCATTTTACCCCGGTTCCCAACATAAACAAATCTTCTGTGTGCCCAAGCCCTGAGCCATAATGCATGGCCGTCCTCATTACTGTCATTTATGACTTACGGGCATAGGTCCCCTAGTTGATAAGCATAGTAGCATACACATGCTTTAGCAGTCACGCAAAACACACATTGGCAAATTATTGTTCAATAAAATCTGAGAATGTATACTATTATCTAGATCTATTATTTTTAAATTATTTTAAAAATAATTCCATACATTGGGATAAAACTAAAACATTCCACCTTTATGAGCGACAGTGTATTTGTTGTCTTTACTTGCTTAAAAGACATAAAAGACAGTTCTCACTACCTCTCTTTCCCATCCCCTCTTCTTTGAAGCTTGCTTTGAATCATCGCGTCATCGCGTCGGGTCGGGTGGTCGCGCTACGTGATCTTCCGCTTTCGTTTCACAAAGGGCGCGTTCATGCTTGATTTTGAAGGTAGAATGAGCGATCTGAAACGCTCATCGTAAACGCTCATCGTGACCGCAGTTCCACGGTGTAGCTGTTCATGCTTACTTCTCTGGCTCATCCAAGCAATTCTACTTGTGTGGCCTTGTGTGACCTTCACTGTGCATGCTACGTAGACCCACTAGAGGTCAGTGCGTTGACCCCATTTAAACGCGTTTACAATTGTAAACGCATCTTTTTGTGAGTTTACGATCGGCGTTCGTGATCGCCGTTTTTCGGTGATTCTACAAAAGTGAGCATGAACGCAAGCGTGTTTTAAACTAAACACGTAACAGATGCCTGATTCTGGCCGTCAAAATCAAGCATGAACGCGGCCTAAGTCATGTAACGTGACCACCCGACCGGACGTGATGACCCGATGATTCGAAGTGAGCCCTTCTCTTACAACCTCATTCTCTAATCGCTTCATCTCCTGCTTTCTCATCCTATACAATCGTCTCATCACTACATGCTCCCATGTCCTCCATTCCTTCTCTCTCCCTCCTAGCACTCTTAAAGATGAACAATGATAAATCTGGGTCCACAACCATAATGTATAGCCGTTACTTGTCATATTTCAAATATGAGAGCATTTTAAGAGTAATCCTTTGAAGAGGGTATTTTTTCTATGATGCTCTTACACACTAACATGCCAAAAAGAATATAAAGATTAAACAAATATGTGTTCACATATCCTAGAAATTAACCTTTTCTTTAAAATGTTTTCCTCTGTATGTTCCTCACCCCTAGTTACGGTACTTCTACATTACTTTGCCAACATTAATTTTGTACGGTCTCTGATTATCCTTTTATGAATGTAAGACAAGTTTTCTACCATTTTGCAACTTGTACAGATACAATATGTCTTCGAGTCAGCCTGAATCACAGGTGAGAGCTGGAGCCGAGCGCATGGGCTACGGACACGATGGAATTAGACCTGGTACTGCAGCAGCTGAGCACATGTCCTCAGAAGCAAAACTGCATGGTGGCAAAGTCCCAGCGGGAAGCCCGGTCTCTCATATGCAGTCCTCCGGGAGCAAGGGCCAAATCACAGAAAGGTAATGATTATTACGAAAACCTATGAACCTATATTGGAGTTAGATAAAGACATATTCTTTTTGTCACAAAATAAATGTTTTAAGTGGGACTTAGAACCTTTAACGGGCAGTTTGAATGTATATGATGACAATGCAGTTTTTAACCTTGTAGCTATAAACTATTTGTATTTGAAGAGCTTGATTCCAAAAGGAGCTAAATCCATATTTTATCAAAATGGAGTTATTTGTCTTAAAATAATGATTTCCTTCATGGGGACAAAATGCACTATATCACATTCGAAAATTTCACCAGGAAGTATGAACAAATTTAGGTACAATATCATGTTTCATTCCAAAAGGAGCTAAATCCAAATCGGTTTCATTCCAAAAGGAGCTAAATCCACTTTGGGTACTTCTGAGTAAATCACCTTTTTTATTTCTCCTTTTTCCCTTTAGCAATGTACCTTCATGTTTTTATATATTTTAAAGGTGTCGCCCTGGACCAATAATATATGATAAGAAAAAAATCTACCACTTATTTTTAATTTTTGCTTAATTTTTAGATTTTGCGGATTTAGCTCCTTTTGGAATGAAACGGATTTAGCTCCTTTTGGAATGAACATGTGATATGTTGTTAAATTTCTTTTCAAATCCTTTTTTTAGTTGTGATTTCACTATTATTATTTAAAAGGAAAGGTTTGCTACTAAATTTGAATAAATTTCAGTGACTTAATTGAGAAAATATGACATTTTCCAGGTACAATATCATGTTTCATTCCAAAAGGAGCTAAATCCACGAAAAAAATAATTCTAAAAATTTAGTAAAAATCAGGAAAAACTGGTAGATTTTTTCTCATCATATATTATTGGTCCAGGGTGACACCTTTAAAATATATAACAACATTAAAGACCATGGCTAAAGGGAAAGTAGAGAAATAAAAAAGGTGATTTACTCAGAAGTACCCAAAGTGGATTTAGCTCCTTTTGGAATGAAACTCTTCATTTGTTGTTTTTTCTTGCATAAAAGACATGTATATCTCAGTTCTCACTACCTGTCTTTCCCATCCCCTCTTCTTTGAAGCTTGCTTCGAATCATCGCGTCATCGCGTCGGGTCGGGTGGTCGCGCTACGTGATCTTCCGCTTTCGTTTCACAAAGTCGTGTAACGCGACCACCCGACCGGACGTGATGACCCGATGGTTCGAAGTGAGCCCTTCTCTTACAACCTCATTCTCTAATCTCCTCATCCTATACAATCGTCTCACCACTACATGCTCCCATGTCCTCCATTCCTTCTCTCTCCCTCCTAGCACACTTAAAGATTATGATAAATCTGGGTCCACAACCATAATTTATAGCTGTTACTTGTCATATTTCAAATATGAGAGCATTTTAAGAGTAATCCTTTGCAGAGGGTATTGTTTCTATGATGCTCTTACACACTAACATATCAAAAAGAATATAAAGATTAAACAAATATGTGTTCACATATCCTAGAAATTAACCTTTTCTTTAAAATGTTTTCCTCTGTATGCTCCTCACCCCTAATTACGTTACGTCTACATCACTTTGCCTACATTGATTTTGTACGGTCTCTGATTTTCCTTTTATGAGTGTTTTCTACAATTTTGCAACTTGTACAGACACAATAAGTCTTCGAGTCAGCCTGAATCACAGGTGAGAGCTGGAGCCGACCGCATGGGCTACGGACCCAGTGGAATTAGACCTGGTACTGCAGCAGCTAATCATATGTCCTCGGAAGCAAAAAGGCATGGTGGCAAAGTCCCAGCGGGAAGCCCGGTTTCAAAGATGCAGTCCTCCGGGAGCAAGGGCCAAAGCTCTAAAGGCGGAAGCAAGGGCCAAAGCTCTAAAGGCGGAAGCAAGGGCCAAAGCTCTAAAGGCGGCGGCGGCGGCGGTGGCGGACGTAGGAAGTAGACTGGACATTCGGGACCGGTCAAGATATCAATGGTTGATCGAGGCGAACTAAATAGTCATTAAACAAAACATTATTGACGTACAATTATTATTTTGATTCCAATTTTATCCCATCATGCCTGTACCCATGTTAAGTAGCATAAGCCTAGTAGGTGTGGGGTGGAGGGGTTCAAGGAGGACCAGCTAGCTCCTCCATTGATTGTTGACGACTAAACATATATCTACATTTGCTGGCTGTATCTGACGTGCATGTCACCCACGTTCGGTCTTCGCCGCCTTATAAAAAAAAACCTCATATGATTGACGCCTCGGAGTAGGCTAAGTCTAACGCTAATAAAAATTGCATTTAAAGGAGGTAATTTTTATTCAAGGAACTCCAGTCTACTCATTATTTTCCCTGAATTTTAAAGGAATAAAAGTAGCCTTTAAAAATTTGCAAAGTTTCCCCAGGTTTTCATTGGCCAAATGATAGCAAAGGTGATGATGATGATGATGATGATAATGATGATTTATTGTGCAGTGCTCTACTTTTAATGTTGCTCGCCGAAAAATTTAACTTCTTTCTTATTATCCTTCGTTTCATGATGTTTTTCTTTCTAGAACGTTGTCATTTCGAAAAGTGCACCAATTGCGGCATTATAAATGACGGCACGGAGGCCAAATACCCTTTAATTTCCAATATCAAAATATGTCTTTCAATGTGCAAAAACAAGTATATGTATTCGTATTCGTGTAAAATGTAAACGATAAGGCCTACAGATATTGTGTAATTGTAGTAATGACGTTTAATTGGTCCTTCATTTAATATTAAAATATGACCTTTAATATACAGTACAAATTGTTTCATCCTTACCCTGTCTGTTTGATTTAATTCTAATAAAATGTCCGCAAATTTGAAAAACACTTGTTATCATGTACAAAACCATGCGATTGGGCCTACCCATTTGTAAAGAGTAAAAGATTAGAATGAACAAAAAAGAAAATTGTTTGGTTAATCAGTTATTTCGTTTGTCCGTTCTAGTTGCCCGTAACGAATCAAATACCTTCAATTTCCTCCCTCTCTCTCAATTTTTTTAAATTTCATCTGTCAATGAGTATCTGTAATTGTCTAATATTCTACATTAAAAAGCCTCGAATGAAAGAAAACACATTATAGCCTATTGATTATCATTTCAATGTGTAATTTTTTTTCGTGAATTGTGAATTGCCTCAATGCGGATCATCCAATGGTTGATTGGTTTGCATTGTGATTTCTTGACTGAAATATTTATTGATTGAATGACTGAAAGGTTGATTGAGTGAGTGATTGAGAACAACTATTTCCTTCAATACAAGCTGGACAAATACAGGACTGAAACATATTCTATAACGCCACCCCTTGGACAGTGGCGGATCCAGGGGTCCGCCTTGAGAAAAAAAATAATGTAAGAACACGTGATTTTTACCTTTTTGGGGGGTTGGGACCCCCCCCCCCAAAAAAAAAAAAAAAAAAAAAAAAAAAAATGTGCTCACTATCCCCCCCCCCCCCCTAACTGAGCGACTTTTCGGCCAGCACGATTTTCAAATTTTCGGACCAAAAAAAAATAATTAATTGCAATTTGCCCCGACCCATAACATAAACAAATCCTCTATGTGGGCATGCCTTGAACCATAATGCATGTCCCTACAGAGGAATTTTACCTATTGGGGGCCGGGGGAAAATGCAATGAATTATTTGTCATTTATTCCATTTTCTTTCCTTTTTTTTTTTTGGTATTTGTGGGGGCGGCGACGTACAGTGTACCCTAGCCCCCGCTGTGTACAGTTATGATTCAGTTGCTTAGCAATGGCCTCGTTACTGTGAGGCCCCATAATAAAAAACCGTGTCGATCAGCTATATTAGTGCCTTTTTGTGAGGCATTAATCCTCATTACTGTCAGTTATGACTTAAGGGCGTAGGTCCCCTAGTTGATTAGCATAGTAGCACACACATGCTTTATTAGTCAAGCAAAACAAACACTCGCGAATTATTATTCAATAAAATCTGAGAATGTATTTATTACTATAAGGAATAATCATTGTCAAAAATCGTTCCATAAATTGGGGTAAAAATAATTATTCCACCAGGCGCGTGAGCATGGGGGGGGGGGGGGGGTTCAACCCCCCCCCCCTCAACCCCCCCCCCCCCTCCTTTTGTATTTTGTATGTGTGTATTTTGGAGGAAACCCCCCCCCCCCCCACCCCCCCCCCCCTTTTGGTAATATTTTATTTTTTTTATTTTTTATTTAAATTTTTTTTTTTTTATTAATGGTGATCTAAAAAAAGTTTTTCCCTCGTAAATACGGATAAAAAACGTTGTTTATAATTTATCTCCCTTTGCATCGGATAAGCTATAGGGAATTTAAAGTGTGGTCCAAACCTGTCAGCTGATTATCATGATGTTTTGAACAATAAGGGCATCCGAATAGCCAAATTTAATGAGACATTTATTCTTCCAAACTGACGTACACAAATAATTCCCAACCTTCTCTTTAAAGTCACGGTGTCGCAATCTATTGCAACTGCAGTCACTGACGTAACAAAATGTTGCAATAAAGACACCTTGCCAGGGCGAGATCACAGTGTATTGCGAAATAATATTTGAAGCCCCTGGGGTACATCATATACGAACACTTCTGATTGGTCGATGAAATAAAGACGCGGGCTCTGAATGGACAGGCGAGTTAATATTTCTCAGTAAGTGGGCGTGGTGAATTGGATGCACCTCGCCTTGGTGCCCTTTATAAAGACATCCATAATGCAGTCAAGACAAAATTTGGGTGGAGGTAGACACTTTGAAATTCTTACATATATTTTTACATCAATTTCTATTTCAACATGAAACAAAGCAGTCTTGGTAGACTTCTTTTGACATCATCTGGAGCAAATCGTCTGCACAGGTAAGAGAATATCTATGTATTTATTTTCATTGTTTTATCTTTATATCAGCAAAGTAAAATCATTTCTTTTTTCCCATGAAGATAAGACAACCTTTAATGAAGAGACTTTCCATTTATTTCATATTTCATATTGCCCTGAAATTGGGGTGGTCTTTTAATCAATGGTAAAAATGATTTATGAAATAGAAAGTGATGGAATAGCCCTATCTTTGGGTTCCAGTGGTTTATGACTGTATTTAAAGGAGAAATAACCTCTAGACTATGAAGCATTAAATAGAGAGTAAACCAACGTTTCATCTGATGTAAAGAGCATTGCTTTAGGCCAAATAATATCGTCTTTCAAGTACAATATAAAAATCCTAGTTCGCCATATTTACGACATCGTCTGCTTCCCAAGGAAACTGTCATTTTGTCTTCCCTTCAAAAACTTCCGGGTTGTGACGTATATCGCACGGAGAACCGATGTAGCGCAGCGCGCACGTTATTATGCAGTACACTTCAAACATGGTGTCCTGCCAAATGTTTGGTTGTAATAAATGTTCCTCGAAAATCAAGAGGAAATCGTTTTATCGGTTTCCATAATCACACAATCGCGATGAAATATTCGAGCTATGAGTAGTAGCTCTACGGTGGAGAAATATCTGGACAAAAAAGATTACGACAAGAAAAACAGTGTGATCTGCAGTGATCATTTTACATTTTACAGCAGGGAAACGTACGTACGCAATGGCGACTCCGTGCGATACGTCATAGAGCGCCGGGCGTGCGCAAACACAATGGCGACTTTCTAAAGATTCTCAGAGCCGCGAAAGACGAAGCCGATTCTGAAAAAAGTTACGTCCTCCCTTTCGTCAAATATACGATTTTTTTATATTTTTAACATAATGTTTCAAATGGCCTACACACTGAAATGTAGTTTGAAGTTAAATCTCCTTTAACCTTCTCATAAAGAAAGTGTCTATATTTTTTAAATCCATAATTCGTTTTCATCCGGCGATAAAGCATAGCCACTTGATGTATCTTTTTTTTTCAGTATGGTGATTATATAATTTCTCATTATTCAATTTTTTCAAGAAATGTGAGTTTATTAGTTATCAAATATGTAAAATTATTTGTTTTAAATTGACGGAGCAAACATAGAAACCATTGAGAAAAAAGCTATTTCTTACTCTTGTCAACAAAGGCTAGTTTGTGGAGCTTATTTTCAATTATTTTGCAATAAGTGGTGGGGTGTGATTTTGCATCCAGATAAAATCTCGCAAAACTGATTCTCAGAATACCGATTTTTTTTTTTTAAAGATCAAGGATATTTTATCTTACTGCAATAAAAAAAAATTAACACTAAGATATTAATAAGAACGAAAAGGTTTGATAAATATGTTTTCACATTTAATACCTAGAACTCAGCCTTCTAAAATTAAGTCTCTGTTTGCCCCCCCCCCCCCAATTTTCATCATTTTGCCAACATGTGTACTTCTTTTTTTCAACAATTTTGAAACTTGTACAGATACAATATGTCTTCGAAACAGCCACCATCACAGGTGAGCGCTGGAGCCGACCGTTTGGGCTACAGGTCCGGTGGAATCAAGTCCGGTACGGCCGCAGCTGACCAAATGGCCAGCACTGCGAAGGATCACGGTGGCAAAGTCCCAGCAGGAAGCCCGGTCTCTCATATGCAGTCCTCCGGAAGCAAGGGCCAAAGCTCTAAAGGCGGCGGCGGTGGCGGACGTAGGAAGTAGACTGGACATTCGGGACTGGTCAAGATATCAATGGTTGATCGAGGCGAACTAAATAGTCATTAAAAAAACATTATTGACGTACAATTATTATTTTGATTCCAATTTCATCCCATCATGCCTGTACCCATGTTAAGTAGCATAAGCCTAGTAGGTGTGGGGTGGAGGGGTTCAAGGAGGACCAGCTAGCTCCTCCATTGATTGTTGACGACTAAACATAATCTACATTTGCTGGCTGTATCTGACGTGCATGTCACCCACGTTCGGTCTTCGCCGCCTTATAAAAAAAAACCTCATATGATTGACGCCTCGGAGTAGGCTAAGTCTAACGCTTATAAAAATTGCATTTAAAGGAGGTAATTTTTATTCAAGGAACTCCAGTCTACTCATTATTTTCCCTGAATTTTAAAAGAATAAAAGTAGCCTTTAAAAATTTGCAAAGTTTCCCCAGGTTTTCATTGGCCAAATGATAGCAAAGGTGATGATGATGATGATGATGATGATAATGATGATTTATTGTGCAGTGCTCTACTTTCAATGTTGCTCGCCGAAAAATTTAATTTCTTTCTTATTATCCTTCGTTTCATGATGTTTTTCTTTCTAGAACGTTGTGATTTCGAAAAGTGCACCAATTGCGGCATTATAAATGACGGCACGTAAGCCAAATACCCTTTAATTTCCAATATCAAAGTATGTCTTTCAATGTGCAAAAACAAGTTTATGTATTCGTATTCGTGTAAAATGTAAACGATAAGGCCTACAGCTATTGTGTAATTGTAGTAATGACGTTTAATTGGTCCTTTATTTAATATTAAAATATGACCTTTAATGTACAGTACAAATTGTTTCATCCTGACCCTGTCTGTTTGATTTAATTCTAATAAAATGTCCGCAAATTTGGAAAACACTTGTTATCATGTACAAAACCATGCGATTGGGCCTACCCATTTGTAAAGTGTAAAAGATTAGAATGAACAAAAGAGAAAAATGTTTGGTTAATCAGTTATTTCGTTTGTCCGTTCTAGGTACACAAATAATTCCCAACCTTCTCTTTAAAGTCACGATGTCGCAATCTATTGCAACTGCAGTCACTGACGTAACAAAATGTTGCAATAAAGACACCTTGCCAGGGCGAGATCACAGTGTATTGCGAAATAATATTTGAAGCCCCTGGAGGTACATCATATACGAACACTTCTGATTGGTCGATGAAATAAAGACGCGGGCTCTGAATGGACAGGCGAGTTAATATTTCTCAGTAAGTGGGCGTGGTGAATTGGATGCACCTCGCCTTGATGCCCTATATAAAGACATCCATAGTGCAGTCAAGACAACATTTGGGTGGAGGTAGACACTTTGAAATTCTTACATTTATTTTTACATCAATTTCTATTTCAACATGAAACAAAGCAGTCTTGGTAGACTTCTTTTGACATCATCTGGAGCAAATTGTCTGCACAGGTAAGAGAAATATTCGAGCTATGAGTAGTAGCTCTACGGTGGAGAAATATCTGGACAAAAAAGATTACGACAAGAAAAACAGTGTGATCTGCAGTCATCATTTTACATTTTACAGCAGGGAAACGTACGTACGCAATAGCGACTCCGTGCGATACGTCACAGAGCGCCGGGCGTGCGCAAACACAATGGCGACTTTCTAAAGATTCTCAGAGCCGCGAAAGACGAAGCCGATTCTGAAAAAAGTTACGTCCTCCCTTTCGTCAAATATACGATGTTTTTATATTTTTAAGATAATGTTTCAAATGGCCTACACACTGAAATGTAGTTTGAAGTTAAATCTCCTTTAACCTTCTCATAAAGAAAGTGTCTATATTTTTTAAATCCATAATTCGTTTTCATCCGGCGATAAAGCATAGCCACTTGATGTATCTTTTTTTTCAGTACGGTGATTATATAATTTCTCATTATTCAATTTTTTCAAGAAATGTGAGTTTATTAGTTATCAAATATGTAAAATTATTTGGAGCAAACATAGAAACCATTGAGAAAAAAGCTATTTCTTACTCTTGTCAACAAAGGCTAGTTTGTGGAGCTTATTTTCAATTATTTTGCAATAAGTGGTGGGGTGTGATTTTGCATCCAGATAAAATCTCGCAAAACTGATTCTCAGAATACCGATTTTTTTTTTTTTTAAAGATCAAGGATATTTTATCTTACTGCAATAAAAAAAAAATTAACACTAAGATATTAATAAGAACGAAAAGGTTTGATAAATATGTTTTCATATTTAATACCTAGAACTCAGCCTTCTAAAAATAAGTCTCTGTTTCCCCCCCCCCCCCCCCCCCAATTCAATTTTCATCATTTTGCCAACATGTGTACTTCTTTTTTTCAACAATTTTGAAACTTGTACAGATACAATATGTCTTCGAAATAGCCACCATCACAGGTGAGCGCTGGAGCCAACCGTTTGGGCTACAGGCCCGGTGGAATCAAGTCCGGTACGACCGCAGCTGACCAAATGGCCTGCAGTGGCGGATCCAGGGGGGGGGGGGCCCGGGGGTCCCGGGCCCCCCCCCCCCCTTGAGAAAAAAATCATGTAAAATCACGTGATTTTTACCTTTTTTTGGGGTTGGGCCCCCCCCCCCCTGGTGCTCAAGGGGGGGGGGGTGCAAATTGAAATTTTGTTGAGGATCAAATTGATTGAAAGGTTGGTTGGTTGATTGAAAAGTTGATTGATTGATTGAAAAGTTGATTGGTTGATTGAAAGGTTGATTGCTTGATTAAAAGTTTGATTGATTAATTGATTGAAAGGTGGATTGATTGCTTGAATGAAGATGATTGAAAGATTGATTGATTGATTGAAAGATTGATTGATTGATTGAAAGGTTGATTGATTGATTGAAAGGTTGATTGAATAATTGATTGAAAGGTTGGTTGGTTGATTGAAAGAATGATGAATGGATTGATGGATGGATTGTTTAATAACTCATTGACTGCAATATTCATTGATTGGCGAATTGATTGATGGATTGATTGATCGATTTATTTATTTATTGATAGTTAATGTGATTGTTCATTGTTTGATAATTGATTGACTGAGTGATTAATTGGCTGGTTAATTGAATTGATTCATTCTTTGATAATTAATTGACTGAGTGATTAGTAATGCTGATTGATTGGTTGCTGCGATTGTAGATTTATTCAGTTTTTATTGATTGAATTAACATGTACAATGAAACGGTCTTCCTCAAAGAATTAATAGATCTAGAGCACCTTCGAACAATACTCAGTCACATCTCAGTTACCAAACCGACTACACACCGATCCCAAAATGAACCCTTCTCGTCCATTCGGGCTAATACCGGAATGTTTTGTTCAGTGTATTGTCGGTCTGGGGAACGTTTCACGAATCCGTCATACGTACAAGTTCACACACATCCCATTATATTATAACACACGTTAAAGACACGCATTTCAGTGGGTTGTCAGCTAACTTGTAATTATGTCGGTTTTGTGAAACGATACCCAGATGTTAGTCTCGTCGATTTTCCAGTGGAAAATATTTTGGCTAGATATTCCTTATAGGCCTATTCCTTAAATACATATATTCATATAACTTATTATATTCCTCATCTATGATTCCGTTTTCCAACTTTTCTGTCCCTTCAAGTTAATATAATCTTTGTCGTGCTCACAAATTCGAATTTACCAACATTATTGATATAAACCAATATTATTTATACAATGTCTGTATTGACAGTGTCAATGAAATTAGTTAAAAAATATAACCGTAATAGCAATAGCTAAAATATCAATGTAATTAATCTTGGAGAAGATAAAACAGCCGAAAAAGTGTAATGTCTATCATAAAGCAATAACAATCCCATAAAGCGCTGTCTAATTTTACAGGAACAGTTGAAAGGAAATGCCAATTCCCTGTATGCGTCATGGCTGATATATATTCATCGGGGATTCCCCGTGCATTGCAGTTTCTTCCTGATGGTGTCTTTGAAGGTGACGAGTTCTTTCCTTGCCCGGCGATTCATGAATGCGTAGATGAGTGGGTTGATGACATTGACGCAGTAGGCTGACCACATAGTGAACACACCCACACTTTCGGGGACGTCTGCAGACATGGCGCGAACGAGGAAGAACGGTCCCCAGCAGATGACCTGTGACAGCACCAGAAGGAATCCTGTAACGGAAAAACAGTTCGTACGTAAGACAATAATGTATATTCAAGATTCATTTATTTTCATGACTGAATTGGGTTGGTCTTGAAGATGTAAAGCTCGTCCCATTTGTTGTCTCTTTTAGTTTATTTCCTTTTCTCCACCCCAGATCGCGCCGGCTATCTTTCTCCTCCCATCACTCTTTCACATTCTTTCCTCTTTCCCTCTCAATTCCACTCCCTGTATTGTATTTCTCTTCCTCCCCTCTCTTTCTCTCCCCCACCCCTACATATACCGTATCTCTCGTCATCTCTTCCGGTCTCCTACCTCTCTCTCTCTCTTTCTCTCTCTTTCTCTCTCTCTCTCTCTCTCTCTCACACACACACACACACAATATATTTCCGTCTCCTCGAGACTCCTTTCGTTCTTTCTCTCTCTCTCTCTCTTTCTCTCTCACTCGTCTCTGAAGTAACTTCTATATCTGCCGCTTTGCTCCTTCGATCGTCCTATTAGTTTCTTCTGCCTTTTTTTTTATCTCGCTTTTATAATAACGAGGGTTGAAGTGTCAGATGGCGCTCTTCTAGTTCAGAAACATCCATGAACAGACTCTAATGTATTATATTAGTATCGTGTGCCTAAAAAAGCAATATGGACCATATATTAAAACCCAGTTGAATTTCTGTCAATTGATCATGGGCGTAGATCTGTAATTGATACCTGTTGTTCATGGGGGTGGTATATACTCACTCGCCCCCCCCCCCCATGTTGAACAATAAATATTAAGTAAGGATCGACGCCGCCCATGCATGGTATTGATAGACCATTAACAAAAAGTATAGGCCTTCTTGACCAGGTTGTCTGAGACGTAGTGGTCCCAATTCTACAAAAATTTAACCCGACGCTGGGTTTAAGCCTTTGTAGTTGCTCTAAAATGAATGTTTGGGTGGAATGCCCCCATTTCAACAAAGGAACTCACCTCTCCCCCTCCACCCCTCCCTGGAATTGTGGAGTTTATACTTTGATGCAATTGTAATGTAAGAAGACACCAGTCGTAATAGTACCCACTGTGTTAGGGGCTAATGGGGATATATCATTATCTTACCTATGAGAGCCACTCGTTTCTGCACCTCGAAGTTTTTCTTCTCTCTCTTGACTGTGGAGGCGGTATCGACCGCTTTGTTTCTGCCACTCTCATCAGCCGCTGGAGCGCTAGCGGTTGTAGGAGGAGCTTGTACCCTTTCCTCTTGGATCCCACTCCTGCATCGGTTCCCATCTGAAGCTACATCAGTACCAGGTGCTCCCTTCTGATCAGAAGGTACATTACTGCTCCATGATGCCTCTGGGACGACCTTGTCTTGAAGGATGTCGGTTGTGTTTGTCCGGATTGTCACGACACTTGCCGAATCCGCCATCGAGGGATCACTCACCGACTGGCCAGATGCATCTGTGGTGGTTGTCGTAGAAGACGTCATCTTCACTCCGTCCGTTCCCTTCTTCTTCTTCTTCATCTCCCCGCGCTGCTTGCGCCCAGCCTGCTGAAGCGCCCTCAACTTCTGCTTCTGCTTCCAGAGGAAATATGCAATGATCGAGTAACACACCGTCAGCGCTGGCAGTACGAAACCGATGATGATGACCCGCATAGCGATGCGGAACCGCTCGTCGTCCTTCTCATCGTCCTTATACGTACAGTGTCGGGTGTAGTGGACGTAGATCATCGTCGAGACGATTTCCGTGACAGGCAAAAGCGCGAC
>JAVYIG010008911.1:0-84047 GCA_035222895.1 Strongylocentrotus droebachiensis | reverse complement strand
GAGGCGTTATGACGTCATCGCAATGTTAAATGTGAGATAAATTTTAATAAGTGCGAATCAGATTCAACAACACTACACAATGTTTAAAGATAAAGGTGAGTTCTGGTCATCCGATTCCATTGTGAAAGAAAAGGTGTGGAATGGATCAGAAAAGGTCGGTCATGTAGCATGTAAGTATTGGTGTGCACTGCAAAGTACACTGTAAAAAGAATTTTTTCATTGGTAATTTTTACGTATTTTTTTCCATGTAGAATTTACTTGAAAACATTAGTTTTGCCACTTACGCACTAAATTTAAGTCTTGCTAACTTAAACTTTCAATTTAGTAGAACATACGTGGAATATTTAAGTAAAATCAAATACTTAAGAACTTTAAGTAATTTCAGCTTGTATTAATTTAGTAATTTTAACTCAAAATCAGAAATTATACGTATTACTCAAACAATTTATGTTGATTATTCTTATCTTTTGAAAGTAAGGACCGATGCAGTGCGTAATAGAAATATTTACATAATTTATGAATATTCATTAAGACCGAATTAAACTCTTTTTTAAATAAAACAATTCTTTTTTGTGGTTGAATGAAAATTTAAGGACTTTAAAACATTTACTAATTCATTTAACATGGCTAAGCAAAGACAAGACAATTTTTAATTGTTACCCAGTTCAAAACAAATCAAAACTTGATATTTCAGGAAATTGTCAACCAATTTTCCTTTTAGATGCTACGATCAAGTATATATAAAATTTGGAGCCTTTCAATATGCGTCGAATTGAAGCGTATGTAATAGTTTGTGATGGTGGTAGATATAATTATACGGTTAAATCTCAAATAGAAGTAGTGTTAGTGATTAATCTTAAATAGAAGTAGTGAATGATTAGTGGATGTTACTTGTTAGATTAGATGGGTACCAAATCGTGCAATATGTAATCCTATCATAGATTTTTTTTAATTATCTAAAATGATTACAATACTTAAATTATTTACGTTAATGTAACTCGATTTAACTGAGTAAAAATGTATTCAGCAAAATAAGTAAATTCTACATAAGATGCCGTAGGTAATATTTACTTAATAAAAATGAGGCAATTCTTTTCCTCAATTTTATTGAGTTATTTCGACTATTATTTTTTTACAGTGTACTGGAGCAATTAAAATCATTCTAAATTTGGCCAAAGAGATACCAGCTAATATCCTCCTTGATTTGGCCCAGTCTTGGTAAAGTAACAAGCACTGTACACAGAAAGATGTATATGGGACTACACAAATGGTGTCGGGGTCACTTACCTTGATTTCCTTATCTTTCTCTATGCTCATTACTCAGCCAGTATACATTTCTACCAAAATTGTTAGGCAAATGACATTTATTTGGAATCTTGAACATTCATTATAAGTTTCGTTTGATTCTGTGAGAATTCATTTTTTTTTTAAAACCAGAACTCAGGTTTATCTTTAATATGTCAACCACGATGATATAAACCTTCGAGATAATGTTTAAAACTGCCTAACTATTTATTCCAACAGGTCCCGTATCCATTGTATTTGCTAGCCATTTTGATGATTAATTACCATGATAACATTGGTTGTATCTCAACGAATAAGGTCTTTCCAACCAGAATGCATCTCTCAATTAGAACTATACAACAATCAACCATAATGGTAAGATCAGAACGTTTTAGCAGATACATTGAAGAGACATCTTTTTATTATTATTTGGTTGAATTTTCATTGGGCTGGGTTTCGATCGTGTCGAATATTTCTTGATTTGCTCGATGTATAATAATTCGTCATGTAATCTCGAGGAAATAGACCTCGAAATAATGTGATTATTGAAAGAAAATACGAAATATTTAACACGGAAATATCTAAATTCGGGATTTAATCCGCGCCTTATGCTTCAACTTTCTTCTGTTATCTCATAATTTGTAAAACCAGGAAATAAGTCTGTTTCTATATTTATTTATTTTCAAATCCTTTGAACATTTCTTAATTGTTTTCTGTTGAATAGCTGGAGTGAAAACGAAGAAACGATCTTACTTAGCCTAAGTCTGGATTAGCTACTAATCTGTCTTTAAGCTGAGTTGTAATACGGCTTCTCAGCTGATCCCGAAGAAGAAGTTCGACAACAATTGCTAGCAAATATCAAGACTCAAAGCCACGAGTGAGTAGCTCTACAAGCTCCATGCCTTAAAGGGAAAGTCGGGTCTAGACCTTTTAAAACTAGTGAACAATCATTTGTGAGCAGTTTCTCATTCTTTGTACGTCAGTTTCGAAGGATATCATAGTAGTAATGATTCCTGTAAAGATTTGCTCTTAAATTGCTCTAAATATTCGACATAATATGACAAGGAAAAGCTGAAATCAATAAGTGAGTAGTTTAACAAGCTCCATGCCTTAAAGAGAAAGTCAAGTCTAGGCCTTTTAAAACTAGTGAAAAATAATCTGTGAGCTTTTTCTCATTCTTCGTACGTCAGTTTGGAATGATATCATAGTAATACTTTCTGAGAAGAGTTGCTCTTAAATTGCTCTAGATATTCGACATAATATGACAAGAAAAAGCTGAAATCAATAAGTGAGTAGTTTAACAAGCTCCATGCCTTAAAACTTAAGTGAAAAATAATTTGCGAGCTCTTTCTCATTTGTTGTAGGTCAGCTTCGAAGGATGTCATACAAGTAATGCTTCCTGAAAAGATTTGCTCTTAAATTGCTCTAAATATTCGACATAATATGACAAGAAAAGGCTGAAATCAATAAGTGAGTAGTTTAACAAGCTCCATGCCTTAAAGGGAAAGTCGAGCCTAGGACTTTTAAAACTAGTGAAAAATAATTTGTGAGCTCTTTCTCATTCTTTGTAGGTAAGTTTGGAAGGATATCATAGAAGTAATACTTTCTGAAAAGAGTTGCTCTTTGAATGCTCTATGTATTCGACATAGTATGACAAGAAAAAGCTGAAATCAATAAGTGAGTAGTTTAACAAGCTCCATGCCTTAAAGAGAAAGTCGAGTCTAGGCCTTCTAAACCTAGTGAAAAATAATCTGTGAGCTCTTTCCAATTCTTTGTACGTCAGTTTGGAAGGATAACATAGAAGTAATGCTTCCTGAAAAGATTTGCTTTTAAATTGCTCTAAATTTTCGACATAATATGACAAGAAAAAGCTGAAAAGTTTGGACCAAACAATTTTTGTGTAGTCCCATAAACCTTTTTCTGCGTACAGTGTGAGTGATCTTTAGCAAGGTCGAGTCACTGTCTTTTCATTTTGATCATTACAAACTTTAAAGGTTATTTGATAATAAAAATGTAAAATTAAACAATACATACCACCCCAAAATCTAACGTGCCTAATGTAGTACATAATCAACCTTTTCCAGATTGCGTGCAGTTAATCTCACAACATAATTGCTTGATTAGAACACGACTTTATCTTTAAGACTGGTACATAGATTTAAAGCACGGTAAGAGCTTGTAAACGTAATAGGGGTGTTTCGACGGATCGCATCATGGGTGCTATAATCCGGTAAAACTTGTCTAATTCTCCCTAAACAAGTCATCTAAATCGTTAAGGATGACTCCCTTTTTCGGATCGGATTAGACGGATGAGAAGACATCTTGAAGACATATCTTCATGGATTATCTTGACAGGGGTTGGGTTGAAGGGTGCATTGGAGTAGCACTGGGGAACAAGGGGCAAGTGCCTCCCGGCCTTGGTCTCTAGAAATTACAGAGTCATTAAATTTGCATAAATGTTTCTGGGTTCTAGTAGAATTATCCACCTACATTGATGTATTAATTCAATATTTTTCTATTTTATTGCTATACCTACTAACCCGTTTATGAATTCATTTATTTACATATTTACTGTTTTATTATTTTATATAAAATTGTTTATTAATTAATTAATTATATTATTCAATTCATTCGTTCATTCATTCATTCATGCATTCATTTGTTCTATATATCAACCTGTTAATATGCATTTCACTCACCTTGTAATACCGATCCCCCCCCCAACACACACAAAATGAGTAAGAAAAAATATTAAAAAACAAGAATAATAAACAAATAAACAAATAAATTATATTTAACAAAAATTATACCAGTTCCCCCCGCATAATTATCTGGACCCATGCTACGCCATCGATTAGTAGAGGAGGTATAGTATACGTTTCCTGGTTGGTTGTATATAGGTAAAGCGATGACTCCCTGATAGTTACTTGCAGATCATTTCCTATTCTTGAGTGATAGTAGGATTTCAAAGTGGGTGTGGGTTGATTACGTTGTGAGTGAGATGTCTGAACAGGCCCGGGTCGTGTCAACCGTAGGTGTGAATTGAGCCCTCATGGGCCATGATATTGATGTCGAGAAAATACTTTAAAGGGATCCGGTAACTGTCTCAGATCCTTTAAAAAAATCCTTAATTTAGCTCATGCTGCAATGATAATTATAAACCTTTAGGTCAGGCAGGAACCCCATGACTTTTACAAGCCGATCGCCTGTCTGATTATCAAGAATTTTATGATTGAAAATCGAAATCAAATTTTGCGTTTGCCAAACTGTTTTCATAACACTTCAGTCTAGTGAGTAAAACGAGTATGGTAAAACCGGTCACTCGAAGGTTTTTACTTTTTTGAGGCACTTCTTGATCATTTTGAAGCGCAATTTGTTTAGAGCTTCGATATTACACCATATCACAGACACTGATAACACGTAGGGCCGTGCATCTCAGATTTAACATTGTTAAACGATCCCTTAAATGGTTTAGTGGGGGAAAGGAAGAGTTTCTGAAATGACATTACTGATTCTACGTCATTATGACATCCATGTTTTAAATTATGGAAAAACGGAAATACAGCACAGTTAATCTTGGTCTGCCTTCTTTTCCGTTCTTGTACATATTCAGTGAAAATAGAGCCAAAAAAGTTATTTAAAAATACCCTATGATTTGAACTGATATACGGAAAAATAGTTGGTTACGTTTGGCGTACTGAACTCGAATTCTGTTAAGCCGTACACTACCGATCATCCCTCTCCATTCCCTTAAAATAATACATCGGCCAATACTAGGTATGCTAGATATAAATTCAAGGCGTTGTCCATTAAAAACAGGATGATTTCAAATTCCTGTGTGCATGACTAACATTCAAAGTATAACTTTGTTTTGAATTGAGAATAGACGCATCGGCGCGGGTTCGCTGCTTATTTTAGCATCGGCCACCTGACCGCAAACTGTCAAACCAGCATGACCACGTCGAGTCTCAAAACTTGGCGGGGTGACCAGCGAAAAACACCTGTAGCGTCGAAAACATGGCGTCATATTTGAAATTACGTCAAACCCTGAATCCTTGAAATATGTAAGAAAATAAAGAGTCTGATGTCATTAAATGATAATGAGGAATACCGCAGACCAGCTTAAATTAGCAAGAGTAGAAAGAGATTGATGAAAATTCGTCTGAGGGTTAAAAATAGGAGGATTTGGGCTCGAAATTTGGCCAAGGAAGCAAACAGGCGCGTTTTGGGTGTGGGACTGCATAACACGCAAAGGCAGGGCGTATGCAGTTATATAGGATAGTAAAGGTTGTCGTGATAATCACGAGTCGAGGTACCCACCCCCCCCCCCCCCCCTCAACAAAAAAGGGAGAACAAAAAAAAAAAAGGAATACGAAAGGAAAGAAATGAAATTGAAACAAAAGAAGAGAAAATCGAGGTAATATTCAAACAAGTCTACACGTATGTATTTACTATTTAGGCCTACATCTTATATGTCATTTGATCTTTTTATTCGGGAAAGTTAACTCATTGATCACATCTATCACAAGTAGGCTATTTTATATTAGTTCGTAATTAAGATATGCCTTAATTCTATACAATGTACAACCCAAGGAGTCCAGATTAAAAGGAAAATCTACCCTAACCTATAATTGAATTTATGTGAAGGAGATGAATATGTTGTGTCTGTTTATCCATATCATATGAAACACAAAATATGACTCAGAAGAAGTTCAGAATCTTCGAAATCATCGCAACATGACATTGATCAAACACTGATCGCCGTTCAACACGATGTCGACGATGACAGCCACAGGATACGGTGAATGACATCGAAGGTTGTGTGCTCTACTTTTCCACATCTTTCTCGACGATGTGTTGCTATGTTGTCCTTGTCAGTCCAACATTAGACTCTCAAAAACAGCATGTTAAGGATCAGATCAATCATTATAACAGAGCTAAAGACGCATTATCGTGCTATTAATATGCTACTTTTAAAAACCACAACCAACAAAACAGCAGGTGAACACGATTGGTCATCACAATACCACGTGATACGTAGTCTGTTCAACGATACCTCGAGAAGTAGTTGAATTCAGAAACAAAATCCATTCTACAGAGTGTATGTATACCATTACCACGATGGGTTCTATTGACGAATAAAACCTTGTCCAATGCTTACCCGACATAGCACAGAAAAGCCTTTGTAACCTAAGTTGTGACATTTTGAATGCAATAACCATCTCTTGTAATCAGCTATAGACGCACAAGGAAAAAAAAAAATAATTGGAAGAAAACAAATCTTAATACGTCTAACCATCATGCCAAAATCCATTGATGATTGTTTCGTATTTTATTCCATTATTCTATGGGGACTTTTGACAACCAAAAAAGATAATATTTCAACAAGAAAAGGTGCATATTACCCTATGCAGTAAATTTCCATGATCTTATAAAGATTCAAAGACAGTCTTCAACACAAGACTACCTAAGGCACACCTGTAACTGCAATTAATTACGCAAAACACTAACGCCTTGTAATCTATGGAAGGCCATCGCCGCCATATATCGCACGCGAGCTTGCGGTACTGAGTTTTAGCTTGCGGTAGTTAGTTGTAGTGCTTACGTTAATGGGCGGTTACTTACGTTAATTGGTCGACCAATTACAGAGCAGGATTTTTGCTTACGTAAACAAAACGGATAGACAGTACCGCATGTTAAACATGTGTACGTATATTTAACTCTGACAAATCAGAGCACTTGTTCATGATAGCGGGCCGCCGGGTAGCCTTGTCGGCCGTGTCGCGAATTTTGTTATGCAAAGGTACACGATCGAGGCGAGTAATTGTGTTAGTGTATAGTTCGTACTATTTAGTACTTGTAAGACTGGTCTGTATCTTTTAATCATACTTTATCACTTCTCAAATGGGAAAATTCTGGCATTTTACTCTCTGAAAATCAAGTAGGTACAATTCACACCAAAATAGAAAACAGATGTGCATGCATGGCGCGGGACGGAGATAGAAGTGTATCGAGGCATTTCTCAGATAGCCCGACTTGGCCTGTCAATTCGTTAAAATACTTTGTTTTGATACGTCTTGTCGCAAGCGGGGGGGGGGGGGTGGGTGCACCCCCGCAGCCCCCCCCCCCCCCAGGTTACGGGCCTCAGGCTTTTTTGCCTTTTTAGGGCGTGGGCTGAAAATGTACTAATAGGAGTTGATTGGGAGTATTTGTAATATTTTTTATTTTATTTAGGCCTTTTTGTTTAATTATTTTATTCCCAGGCAAGAATTAAAAACAGACATTGAGAAATGATAGATTGAAGATATCACGTAGAATCAAAGTAGGCCGACAATATAAAGGAAAATAAAGAGTAAACCAGCCAACGCCTGAGCCGGATGGCCTAAAATAATTCGTGAATTCTGTCGAGATGTTGTCTGTGTCGGCTGATGCACGCAAATTGAACAAATCTAGTACATGAGGGAATAGCAATAATAATGATTATTTACATCCAGAAGCCTTATAATTTTTAACGGAAAAAGAAGAAAAGATAAGAGGATTTTCATTTATATAACAGTTCTTACCTAGTAAATATAAAGCTACATAATGAGATCGAATTTCAGTGTGTGAGTAATCTTGTAACTCAGGATGGGTAACAAAGTTTAAAAGGAGTTAAACAGGAATTGAAAATGAGCTAAACTGGAGTTTAAATGGATCATTGAGTTTTGGCATAGAGGGTGCTACACAAAATAATATTTTGTGAGATAATAAAAAATACTTGATAATTTGGATTCCAAAAAATATAATCCTTTATTTTGTAATATTGCTTGACAAGAACAGATTACCGTTTACCAATTAATTGCATATGAGCCCTTGACATTGAATCCTTTATTGAGATGCTTGAAAATTTTAAACTTTCATTATTTTTCAGTTTATCGCATTAAATCCGATGGTAAATTGTTTATGAAATTTCATTAGTTAATCTTTAATTCAACTGATATTCTATTTCATAATTAATTGTAAAATAGGAGATTTATACTTAAATGTTTTTGCCCTAAATTATGTTGAACAGCAGATCTCTGCAGATGAGCGCATGGAATGCACATGAACCCAGCGTAAGCCATGCGCGGATCCAGGGAGAGGTGGGGCACAGGGGGCCTTGCCCCCCCCCCCCCCCAAACAAAAAAAAAGAGAGAGAGAGAGAGAAAGGAGAAGGAAAAGAAGGGAAAGGGAAATAGGAGAGAAAAGGAACGAAAGAAAAGGAAGAAGAAAAGAAAATGGGGGAAAGAATGAGATCGGAGGGGGGGGGGGCGAAAGTGCATTGCCTCCCACGCTGTTGCCTCCCCCCCCCCCCCCCCTCCGCAGCAAAAAAAAAACAAAGAGAAGGAAGGAAAGAGAAAGAAAAAAGGAAGAGAGGAGATAAAGGGAAGGGAAAAAAGAGGAAGAAGAAAACAAAAGAAGGGGGATATCAGTTGCGATTTTCCCACCAACCATTGCGGATCGGGGGGGGGGGGTAATTCCCTTGGCTGCTGCCCGCCCCCCCCCCCCCCACCTCAGCAAAAAAAGAAAGAGAGAGATAGAGAGAGAGAATGAATGGATAGGAAGGGCAGGGGGAAGAGGAGAGAGAGAGTAAAAGAAAGTAAAGAGGAAGAACACAAGAAAAGGGGGAAAAGAAGGGAAGATAAGTAACGATTTGTATCGCTTCTTCTTTCGTCATTGAGCCACTGGCGTCCTGGGGGGGGGGGGCAGTTAACCCCCCCCCCCCAACAAAATTCAAACGTGGTTTATTTCTAAATCGATACAAGTGATTTACAAATTTTACTGAAATGACATAATTTTTCTGGATTATTCCTCACTTTTTAGTTAACTATACGTATGTATGCGTTTGTTGGAAAATTACAAATTCCCAAATTTACAGTCAGGCAAGAAATATGCTTATTTAGAGGCCAATATGCCAGGGTCCGCGGAACAGACGGGTCTCGGGGGGGGGGGGGGGGACTCGAGCTCCCTCCCCTGCTTTGTTGAAAAAGTATATTAAAGAGAAATAGAAACAAAGACAAAGAAACAACGAAAAAATTGTGACCTGCAAGTGTCACAAATAAACTTTCAAAATATGCTCATCTGACCGTAATGAAATGCCTAAAAACCCCTGGTCCCCACGGTAGTTTAATCCCTGAAACACCTCAACTTCTGAAGGCTCCTCCCCCTGGACCCCACGCCAATCAGTGACCAGCCAGTGTCAGGAACAATGCATCAAAATAGGCTCATCTGACCGTAATTAAATGCCCATACCCTCTGAGCTTCCGAGGGTTCCGCCCCTCAACCCCCACCGGGGTTTTGCCCCTAGTCATCTCGCCAATTTACGCTACGTTCTACCTAATCGTAAATACTTTAGCCTCCCCCACGCACTTTGAAAAAAACGTTTAGCGGGGCCTGCAGGTAAAAGGGGTGGTGATGCGGATTTTTATTTTCTGCCTCCCCTCCCCCCCCCCAACGTTTTTGATGATTACGCCACTGCTGAAAACCATTACGTACCAATATTTGGCTCGCATGATTTAACCCCACCCCCCCCCCCCCTCTCCCTAAAAAATCCTTGATCCGTGCCTGCATGTGTTTTGTGATTTGTTGATGAATATAATGACTGTGATCTGTCCATAACACAAGACATATACCCTTTTGGAGTTTGATGGTTTACTTTTGGTTCTGAAGTTTATAAATGAGAAATAAAGAAGATTACGGACTAGCACAACTTCATGCTTCAGGATCTAAACCACCCCATCCCACGATGCCATATTAGAAGTAATTGAATTAAACTCAAATGGGAAATTTCCATAGTTCTTACAAAGTCCCGTGTTTATTGATTAATGAACTATTGCCCTTGAATTTTACTAGTTTCATGTATTGAGATAAATATAAGAACCAAAATAAATAAAATCATATGAGTTAGATTACTAATAAGTAGGCCTATTAGACTTGTAACAGTGGCGATATTGATATTGTAAATAGTCGCCTATGAAAGTTAACCATCGTGAAACTTAAATATGGTCCAATAAACACCTGTGTCTTTTTTTTAACTTGCCTCCATCAGATTCATATATTTTGAAGAAACAAACATTAAAATTATTTGTAGGTGCCCCGCCCTTTTGCAAATAGAATTAAGGTCTAATTTCTTTGACTGCTCGGAAATTGTTGATATAAAGTGGCATCTTACGAAAATCCTGACAGAGTTTATTAGAAATGAAGAATTGTAAAGAATTAAATTCCCTTGCTGGGAATGGGAACGATTCTGACATAGAGGTCGGGGCCGCCACAGTATTGTTAAAAGTTGGTTGAAAGCTATTTTCCTCCTTTTGTGAACTATGAATATTAATCAATGATCAATTATCTGTTGATACACAACAAAATTGGTATAGCGTCATCTGCCGCCAACTTAAATTCAATTTCAACTCAATTCAAATCAATTTTTATTTCAAAACTCAATCGAATGGTTACATACAAGTAATATCAAATGACATTCAAAATATACCATTAAAAATTGAACTTTTTTTGTAATTACAATATCAAATGTCGATAAGTAATGAACGCAAGCATAATAAGCATGGTATGTTTGTATATATTGTGTCGTATATTAAAGGAAATTGATAAAAACGTTAGAAATCGGTGCTTGTATTGATGATGGATTATACGAGAAAAATTTAAAAAGGAAGGAAAAAAAGGTTTAAAAAAGAACAAACACATGCACTGCTCAAAATGATGAGCTTTCATATACATAATAAAAAAAACACAGTCGAGGAGTACGTGACTGTGTATCGAAGATCGAAGATTCCATAAACTAATACATTTTGTAGTTGCATATTTTCATAAAAGTAGAAAATTGAACACATAACGAAAGTCAAGACGAGTTCAGGGACAAGCACAAGGACACGGACGAAGACAAGGAGAAATTAGCTCCCGTCCCTCTCTCTCTCTCTCTCTCTCTGTGTGCAACTGACAATATTAACATTCCTTTCTATTTCCCGAAATTTACATAGGGGTATCATCTTGGGGGTGGGGGTATCAGGGTATAAGGTTAGGAGGCACATTAAACCCTTTGCATTCTAAGGGAGGGTGTCGAAATTTAAAACAAATAACAAGTGGGGGAGGAGGGAGGGAGTGAAATGTATTTCCTAGCTAGCAAAGGCGCACTAAATATTGTAATGGGAAGGAATGAAATGCATCAATTTGGAGGACAGCTTAAAATTATTAAAAAAGGATATGTATATACATATTTTTTTCCAATTGAAATGTCTATTTAAAGGTATAGACCAGTTTTGGAAACGCCCCCCTCTCAAAAAAATAAAAATGGAAGCTTTTATTACCAATTATGTGAAAGAATATGTTTTTGACTGATACGTGATGATGCAAATTTTTACGGGAAACCGCCTACTAATTGATATATTTGGAAAATCATCATATCGATCCGGCCTGGATAGATATCGCGAATGCACTTCAACATTGAACATTTGGGCATATATATCTGCCTTACTGCAAATTTAGGTTGAAGTATTGCCATCTAAACCTCTGAAGGCAATATTTAAACAATATTAAATGGATATTTTGCACCCAAAACCCTTAAACCGCAATTTTACCTCTACCGGTCTATGGGTGGTATTCCGGTAGCGCGTACTAAGTTAGTCCACACTTTTATGGAGTGCCTGTTGCCAACTCATTTCCCTTGTACATATTATTTTAATCCGTCAATGAAAAGTGTCCAAAAAAATAATTTTGCAATGAAATGGAAAGAAAAAGATAATATGAGTATGAACTGAATTTCAACAAAGTCTTTGGTAGATTATCTTTGTCGTGAATATTGAAGGAGGAAGATGAAACCTAGCATTCCATAGAAGTGTGAACTAAAATTCTTGTTTAGTCTGGACTTAGTCCCAGCTTAACTTATGAGAATACCACCCTATATCTTTAATTTGGTGCCCTCTCTTTGCGTTCCCTTTCATGTAATTTGTTTTTAAATAAATTTGTTCCGTGTCTATTTTCGGTTGTGCCCTCCCTTTGAATAATTAATGTTAATATCATATTTTCAAATTAAACTCAAATTTCAATTTGAATTGCCCCCTTTTTAAAAGTTATCTCAAGTTGCCCCCCCCCCTAATTTTTAATTAACACCCCTTTTAAGCCCCTCTTTAATTTACATAGGAGTGTCAACTTGGAGGGAGGGGAAAATCAGGGTACAAGGATAGGGGGCACAGGAAATTTGGAGGACAGCTTAAAATTTAAACAAAAGGATATGTATATACGTATTTTATTCAATTAAAATGTCTTCTTTTCCCTCTTTTCCATTTTCTTCCTCTCTATTTTCTTTCCCGGCCTTTCTCTCCTCTTTCCCTTTCCCTTCCCTTCCTTTTCTTTCTCTCTATCTCTCTCTCTCTTTCTCTCGCTCTCTCTCTCTCTCTCTTTGCTGAGTGAGGGTAGGGGGAGGAAGGGCATTTCGTCCCCCGATCCACACCATGTTGGCTGGAAAAATCGCAACTATTCTCCCCTACCTTTCTTCTTCCTCTTTTTGTCCTTGTTCCCTCTCTCTTCTCTTCTCTTTCCATTTCGATTTCTCTTTCCTTCCTTTTCTCTGTCTCTGTTTAGTTTGCTGGGAGGGGGGCAAGGGCGTTTCGGCCCTCCCCCCGATCTACATTTTTTTTGGCGGGATTAATCGCAACTGATCTCCCCTACGTTTCACCCTTTTCTTTTCCTTCTCTGTTTTGTTCCCTTTAGCTCTTCTCTTTCCCTTACCTTCCTTCTCTCTCTTTTTTTGTTGTTGTCGGGGGGGGGGGGGGCAACAGCCTGGGAGGCAAGGCCCTTTCGGCTCTCCCCCCGATCTACTTTTTTTTCTTCCTCTTCTTTCTTTCCCTTTATCTCCTCTTTCCCTTTCCTTTCTTTTCCTTCTCTCTCTCTCTCTCTCTCTCCCTCTCTTTTGTTAACGGGGAGGGGGAGCCCCCCTCCCCCGTTAGAGACAAGACATACTAAAAGAAGTGAATTGACGGGCCAAGTCAGGATATGTAAGAAACACCCCAATACACTTTTAGCTCCGTCCCGCGCCGCATCTATTTTGCTACATGTATGTTGGTGTTCAAAGTTGTACCTACAAATTGAGAGTATTTTCAGAGAGAATTTTCCCTACCATCGGAGGGAGACCCCCCCCCCCCCGCTCGAAAGGGTTTACCTCATGTAATGTCTGTATCCCCCATCCTACTTATACTGGCCTTTATTTATTGTTATTGTTTTTTATTTTGTTCGGTGTTTATTTACATTTGATCCCTAGCTCCTTTTAAATAGTTATGTTAATACGCCCCCAGATACATCCCTTTCTATTTCCTGAAATTCGCATTGTTTTTTATTTTTTTAAATTTATTTATAAGGTGTATTTTTCATTTGTGCCCTACCTTTGAATAATGTTGTTAATGTAAAATTTACACTCAAATATCTATTTGTTTCCCCCTCTCTTTAAATTTAACTGGTATTTTAATATTTTTAATTTTTTGATATCTTTTCAGGTTGCCCCCTTTTAATTTTTAATATAAAAATAAGTCCCTTTCAACCCTTTTTTTTATATACTCAAACGTCTATTTGAGTTGCCCCCACTCTTTAAATTTAGCTTTTATTTCAATATTTTTCCTTCTTTAATATCTTTTTCAAGTTGCCCCCCCCCCTCTTTTAATTTTCAATTACAAAAATACGTCCCTTTCAACCCCCTTTTTAACTCACTTTTAACTCCTTTTTTAATCCTTTCCCTCTATTAAACCTCGAAACGCCCCTAAATACTTCGGTGTAAGAAGTCCGACTACCGTGCTGTCCGTCATGAAAATGCATAAAATGGGGCCTTGTTCACGAGTATACAGTATAGTCGTGATACAGGCCCCATGTCCGTGTTGTAGAACTCGCAACGCCGTTGCGCGGGGCCTGTAGGAGCAGGCACGTAGCCAGAGTTTGATGTTGGGGGGGGGGGGGGGGGGCACATACATGTAATCGATCGAGGTAAAAACAAAGGAGTCTAAAAAAGTTCAACCGATCCTGGACATTTTTTTGGGGGCACGTGCCCCCCCCCCCCGTGTCCCCCCCCCCCCCCCCCCCCGTGGCTACGTGCCTGTGTAGGAGACTCATATAGTATACTCGTCACTAGTAAGTTAAAAAAACAAATATTATTGCCAAGCGATTACAAATTTGTAGACGAACACGTGGTGGATAGGCCTATTAATAAATATTATGCATATCTGCCATAGGCTTAGGAAGATTTTCAGGATTGGGGGGGGGGGGGGGCTCCATCATTTGTTTTTGACCCGCCGTTTGAAGATTCCCCCCCCCCCCCATTGTCACCATTTTAGACAGTCCAAATTTGTTAAGCCTTCCTTTTTCTTCTCTCTTTGCTCTACCCCCATTTTTAGACCACCACTAGGGAGGGGGGGGGGGGGGGGGGTGATTATCTGGAAACACAATATTTTTTGCCTTTTGGGTCTAAATTATATACCCAATAGGCAATTAAATCATGCGAGCTGATTTTTTTTTTCTCTCTCTATAAAGTGACCTGAAATCACTGCATTCTAAACCCTTGATATTTAAAATAAATCCCCTGAAATAATTATTTTAACATGGGTTAAATATATTAAAGAAATATATCGTCGAAGGTTTAAATCACGTTCGGAATTCCGTCCATATGCAGTTAAACCATGCGAGCGCAAAGCGCGATCCGATATAATGACTTGATAGTCGATATAATGACTTGATAATGTAGAGTGGCCTGAGCGGGTAGGCAAAGGGTGTGGTTCCAAGCGCGTAGCTAGGATTTTATTTTAGGGGGCGGTAGTGAGCACGCTTTGCGTGCGAATCATTTAAAGACAAGTTTAGGGAGCGCGCAAAGCGCGCTCCCTAGGGGGTGGATCCAAAGACGTTTAAATATAGATGCAGATATGGATGCAGGAAGGGGGGAGTTTCCCCCCTCCCGTGCGAAGCGCCGAAGCTTTGAAAGAAGACGATTCGTTGTACCTTTCTCGACTCCTTTTCCCTTTATCTTTCTACTTCCTCACTTTTTTTTCTTCTCTTTCTCTCCTTTTTTTTTTTGGGGGGGGGGGGGCGACTGCCCCACCGCCCCCTGGCTACGCGCCTGCGTGGTTCTAAAGTTACAGAGACACTTCGATGAAGGCACCCTTACTCCATGATTGTCTGTGTTGAACTGCCGTGGGCTTTTACAATTTTAAACCTCGCGGGTTTATTTTGCATATGAATATTCAAATATCATAGGTAGCAAATAAAGGATGACAGATAAGAGAGGATGATCAAGCATAATGAGGTGCACCAATCTATAAATGTGAATTATTAAGTAGCCTGTTCACACTACAGCTCTACAAAAAAAAAGCATTTGCAGCCTTTTAAGCAATTGAAAAAAATAATAAATGTAGGCCTACTTGAAGAAATCGTTGTATTGTAAGATATTCAGATTGTTTACATTAAGTTAAACAAAGTACTAGGTGTTAAAATAACACACATTTAACACCTTTGAAAAAAATATTACGCCAGGAACGTGAAAAACAAAACTTTTATTGTCAAACATGCCTATAATCGGACAAAATATAATTCTGAGATCCTCCTTCGTTTTTAATTTGCACCTGAAAATAAATTCTTTGTTCCTCGTCTATGTCATCGCGGCGAAAAATTTCAGACTTTTCTTCTTTTGAGGAGCTACTTTCACATGCAGCCTCAGACAAATGTGCCAAAGAAGTTTTTTCTTCTTGTGTTCCTGGAAACAAAGTTTTGGGCAATAGTAACGTTAGACAGTCATAACCCACATCCAATGAATGAATCGCGGTCAATGGGATGATATTTTTTTAATTCTGACCACTATAAAGAACAAATCATACGATATCATTTCGCCTACATCAGATCTGATCAAAAAAGGGTAATTATTAAAAAAAAACTTACTTGATGAAGTCCGGGGAGACGAAGATGTGCCTGTGATGATCTTACTCCAATGCAAAGCAAGGCTATGAGCCCCCCTCAATCAATCTCCCAATATTTATAAACGCAGTTGTAATAATAATTTGAATACTAAGTCGATATGTAGATTATAGAAACGCATGAAGCTTCTAGCCCAGAACATAAGTGTGCAAATATATTTGGGGAGGGCGGGATCAATGATAGCCTATCCGAGCCCGAACAAAATATGGGGGGGGGGGGGCTCATGATAACCGAGCCCGGCCAAAATATTGGGGGGGGGGTGGGGGCTCGATGATATCCGAGCCCCTCAAAAAAAATCAGGGGGCTCCGTGATGTTATCCGAGCCCCACAAAAATATCGGGGGGCTCCGTGATGTTATCCGAGCCCCACCAAAAATAATTGGGGTTGATGATATTTGAGCCCCACCAAAATATGGGGGGAGGGGCTCAAAGATATCTGAGCCCCAACAAAATATGGGGAGGGGGTGCTCAATGATATCAGAGTCCCACCAAGAAAATATTTGGGGGTCTCAATGATATGCGAGATCCGATGTCTGAGCCCCCCCTCCTCAAATAAATATTTATAAAATGTTTATATTTGAATGGTAATTAGTCTGTAGATTATAGGTATACATGAGTTGCATGCCTAGAATATAATGATTGGGGAGGAGGGGGTTAATGATATCCGAGCCCCGCAATAAGTATTGGGGGCTCAATGATATCTGAGCCCCACTTAAAATATTGGGGGCTCAATGGTATCTGAGCCCCTAAGGACTCAATGATATCTAAGCCCACCACAAAATTGGGGGCTCAATGATATCTATAAGCCCCTCCAAAAACATTGGGGGTTCAATGATATCTGAGCCCCCCAATATTTTTATTGGGGGGGGGGGCTGCGCCCCCGCAAGCCCCCCCCCCCCGGTTCCTAAGCCTATGTCTGCGATCACGAGTGTATCACCATGGTATCACCGATCTCTAGCTAGCTCTAGCTATAGCTATAGAAATAAAGATCGGTGTGCGTTTCTATGGCATGCAACGATGGGTATGATTGGTCAACATTAAACTAACGGTAATGTGTTTTACTTACGTTACTAAATTACTTAGACAGTTGCGTTAATGAAAACTAAAGAGCTTACGTAGGTAAAATAATATCTAAAATGAGTATACGTTAGCTTTTCATCATTTGACTACCGTAAGTGTTTAGTAACGCAAGCACTACTCTGTAAAATCATTGGATACTAAGTGTACGTAAGTGTTTCCTTATTGGTTACGTTACTAGTTAAGTTTATGGCGGTGATGGCCTTCCATAGTAATCTACGGACACACGTAATCACACAGTGCCAAATATAACAGAACGGCTTTTCTATTTCTCTAATAAATTCTTGGCGGCAGGATAACATACACATGTTTCGTGTAGTAGGTGTTTGATGGTGCCAATTTGGGAAATAAAAATAGTAATGGTTTCTGACCGCGTCGCTGAGTCATTTTGATTTGGAAGTAATGATTATCTGAAAGGTAAAATCTCTTTAAATAATGAGAAAAGGTGACCCGATATTTGCTCCTGCTATGCGACAATAATTATCCTAGCTTTATTTCGTAAAATGTATAGGGTTAGAGTTAGAGTTGCTAGCGGATTTTAAATTACGTTTAAGTTAAGAGTTAGGGTTAGGTATAATGTTGAGGCCAGGGTTGAATGGATTGTTATGGATAATGTGTTTGAAGTATTACAAATACTAATTCAAACACCATGTGTGAAACTTCTGTGGGGAAACAGAATGTAATTTCGAAAGGAAATTATGTATTTACATAAGAAATTCCACATTTCACAAAGCATCTTAAAACTAAGATAATTTCTTTTTTCTAAAGTATCCAAGGTCATATTTTTAACGCCTCGCTGGGAGAAATAATGTTGAGATGATTTTTAATAAGATAGCTAATTTTCATAGATATGTTTACATTACATAATTAAACAGATATCCCTTTTTAATTTGTAAGCGACAGATACAAATATATTCTGTTGCATGCATATAAAGACTTCATTGGTCTTTAGATTGTATCCCACTGTCCATGTCTACACGTAATGAAATGCAATGTCATTCTTTTAAAGAGTTTTTAAAAGAAAAATCTAAGTAAAACCACAGCGTTCGTCTACGCATTACTTGGGTGCTTCCTCACATCATATTCATGCGCCCTTCGTCATGTGTTAAATTAATGAGAAACTTTGTTTCGAACACTTTTCCGACACTTCAAATCAGACACAAGGACATTATACGCCCACGTAATAGTATTGAATGTCTCGTGTTGTGCGAAGTTGCGCGCGTACAACATCCGACGAGTTTAATTACGTTTTATAGGAATTAAACCATTTCCTTGCTTTATTGTGTTTAATGGCCAAAACGGTGCAAAATCAAAAGGAAAATGGCAATTATAAATGAGATCATACAAAAGGGAAAACTCGTCTGGTTTCAAATTTGGCTGGACATAACGGAATCCCTGAAGGGAGTTTGGACAGGATGTGCGTGAAACACTCTACAGGCCCACGTGTCTGTATTCGTGTAGGTAAACTAATATATTATCGAAGGAAATTGACGTTGTTTGAAACACGGTGAGGGGGTGACCTACAGCACCCACGCGTCTAAGGTCTAAACTCTCACTCAATTTGATCAAATCTACCTTAATTTATTTCTTCTTATAGCATGATCCCCTAACAAAAGTTAGCCAAGTCTAACATTCATATTAATATAATGAGCACCATCTCTACTTTGTGACGTAGATACGAAAATGACGTTTAGAGGAGGGGGAATGCGAAGCGCCTACTTGTCTAAGGTATTAAAGTCTCTTTGTGTTGTTTTTTCTTCAAATGGTTTGTAATATCATTCGTCATGATGCGTGACCCCTCCCTCCTAACAACAACCAAAAAGAAATTAAAAAAAAAAAAAAAAAAAAAAAAAAATCGTCTTTCTTTGTGCATCATCTCCACCCAGTGACGTTTGACATAATTTCAATGACGTCGTTAACGATGATTAGATGTAAGCAGACGGCCCACCCCGACTAACATGTCTATGTTACCTTATCAACTTTACAGTGATCAATTTTATTCATAATTTCGCGCTCAATTTAAATTTAAATTTGACGATTTCACACATATTCTTTGTCTCATGCGGAGAGATGGAGTTTTCTCGTCACCTATGGCTAGCCTCTTTCTTCAAATCATATCAAGACTTCCATTCTTAACTGTGTATTATTTTACCTTCATCATTTGCATTAATCATATTTCTTAAAATGTTTTCCTAAAGTATCCCTTATGATAGCTTTCGATAGAATGTTTAGTACAGTTTTATTGGAGTCCATTGTAATAGGGAGTAATACATTACAGGTGCTGGTGTACAAGGAAAGGAGAATTTAAATGAGAACACCTTGAACACTAAACAGGATGAAATACGATGACGGGTAAATAATTATAAAAGATGATTGGTTAACGATATAATCCTTCTTTTTAACACAAAAAACTTGAAATAATAGAATCGTCACGAATCAATATGGAGGGCAAGTAGGGGAGGGGGCAGAAGGATATTGTAGTATATAGAAGGAAATTCGCATTGATGTGGTTCTAATTTTGGAAATTGAAAAAAGTAAAAAAAAATTGCAATCATGTAATAATTGTAATAGATATAGTAATAACAAGAGCAGGAACTGCAAAAATACAATACAAATAGCGACGACTTCTGCGTCAGGTAATCCTCATGTCGTAGTTTTCTGCATTTCTATGGTAATTAGGCTGTAAAAGGAAAATGGTATCTTGCGGATTACATTGCTCATGAAAAACAAACAAACAAACCTTATCGTGTTCATGGTGTTTGAACCTTAAACCATTCCAAAGCGCTAATCCACACACGTCCAGCTAGCATCCGAACCAACGAACCTCTGCATGCAACTGTGAATATAGACCAGCTTATGGTCGTTTTAATCTGTTGCCCTTTCCCGAATGCGCGCGCGTGTATGATATGCGTACTCCCCACGAATTCACCTTCCCCGAAAAAAAAACTGTTTCCGTACGTGCATATTATGGTGTACTAGTAATATGTGAGCGCGCACGGATCATGTAGAGAACAGTCCAGGCAGTGGACTACTGTGAATAGTGTTCTAGACCAGGGTATACAAGCCCCTGTCTAGACGAAGCATCGGTGCGAAGCTCTCACTGTGACGTCATAACACTACTCACTGGCACAACTCTCCGAAACAAAGTTTGAGACGCGCGGGGGAGGGGGAAACACCGAGGGCTGCTCCAATGCCCCCCTTCACCCACTCTTTTTCAAAAGACGTAAGCATTCGACCTTGAGATTTATTTAAATACGTTAATAGACGTAATATCAATTGTATTTGTCACAGGAAACGAGAGGAGATTCTGGAAGAGAGGAATTAAAGAGACTTTGGATGAGGATGAGAAAGCGAGTTTGGATGACGTAAAAAGAATAGGAGGGGGTGCCGTAAATCACGAGTGAGGTGCTTCATCCAATAAATGACAGATATAAAGCGATAACATCAGGTCACCTTGCCATGGTGGGCCGGCCGAATCAAGAAAAGCAGAAACATCGTCATCTATTTTTGACATAAATCGACCGATTTAAACATGAGTGGGCGGTCAGGGGCGCGTGGCCCGGTTTTCGTGCCAAATAAGAACATTCACAACTTTTACCTGTTTCGTACTTTCTTTGGGATTTTGTTTAAAATGTTAAATGTGAGGACAACCCCTGGGAAATAACATGGCATTGATTTAGATTCAACCACAGCTATTTTAGCCATGGCAACATGTCAACTATTTTAGACGTACATCACCCCATGGGAGAACAGGTTGCTCCCAAATCTGACATAGTATTTCAAAATCCATTAGCTTCAATTCTTGTATTTTCTTTTTAATGTAAAGAGAGGATACAAAGAAATTCTGTACCTGTTGCAGACATCACGGATTATGATCAACTAGTTGAATAAATTTAGCCGTTAAAGACTGCAACCATACTAATACTCTTTAAAATATAAGTTGATTAAACTCACTATTATATTTTATTTATAGCTTTTTCCAAACGTTTGTTGTGATTTATCGTCACGATTATCATTATCTATACCCTCCTCCTCCTACTACTACTTCTCCTACTCTTTCTCCTCCTCCTCCTCCTCCTCCTCCTCCTCCTCCTCCCCCTAGTCTTCACCCTCTTCTTCCCGCTGTTTCCTCCTCCTACGACTCCATCTACCCCTCTTCCTCCTCCTTCGCCTCCTCATCCTTCTCCTCCATCTCCTCCTAGTCATCATCCTCTTCTTTCCGATGTCTCCTCCTCCTCCTCCTACGACTCTATCTACCCCTCCTCCTCCTCCTCCTCCTCCTTCGCCTCCTCCTCTCCCTCAGCAGCATCTTCATCAGTATTGTCATGGTTTCCGGGATGGGAAGGTACTATTAGCTCATTTTTATAACTGCAAGGAAAATGTGTCTTATAAAATACTCCGTGATTGGATTATATTTATACCATGAATTCAATTCTCTTTGTATAGCAAACTCAGTTTATCAGTGTTTTTATCTCTAAACCAAGTCGTTGACATTTCTACTCCGTCAATTTAACCGCGTATGAAGAGAAATTCTTTTCACAGCTGAATGTACAAGGACATCTATATCTAAGCACACATTGTTTCGTATTTTTAGCAATCCATTTTTATCGTAACTTCTTCATAGTATTCTTTTTGCGCATCATTCGACTTGCTTATGGCATGTAAGACAACATTAATTTGGCGTAAATCAAGATGATAACCAAATCTAAATTATCTCAATTCCATTACAAAAAATAACTTGTGCAGACTTACTTTAATTCATTCAATTAGGATGCTCAGAATAGTAGAATGATTATCCACCTTATAGCCTACCCTTACAATATTTGATTGAATTAACAGGTTCAATTCTACCAAAAGCCTCCTAAATATCATACCTTCATGTCACGGTGGTTTGTCGCAAGAAATGTGACGGAAGAATCAGGGATCAAATCCCTTGTGTAGTCATATTTCTGGCTTCCCACAGACGTTCCCTATTTACCGTCCCCCTGGTACGCTTGTCAAAACTGAGACCTACACCCGATCATTTTTGATCATTTCTGGCACAATATTCAGTGGGGGTAATGATGAGAAACGGGGCATATGCCCCCCCCCCCCGCCTCAATCGAATGGCGAAGAAGGCACTACTAAAAGAAAAGAAAGAACGGAAAAAGGGCAAAGTGGAAAAACACAAAGACGACCCCTCCCACATTCGCAATCTATCGCGTCGTTCTCTTGCCTTCAGTTTCACCCACTTTTAGTGTTATAAAGAGAGAGAGAGAGAGAAAGAGAGAGAGAGAGAGGTGGGGGAGGAAGAGAGAAAGACAGGGAAAGGGGCGCAAAGGAGTGGACCAAATGATACAAACCCCTAATACACCCCTCACTATAATGCAGCCTTGAATTTCATCCATCTTGTAATTTTGGTTCCCCCCCCCCCCCCCCCCCCCGCGCCAGCAACAGCACCCCTTCGGTATAGCTGATCTCAAGCTACGTCATACATGTCAAGGGATGAAACCTACTAATTAATTAACATAACCAATGTGCTTACAAGTCGCTGAGGATTTGCGGGCCCTCGCTCGCTCGCTCGAGACCATTCGGTGTTGGTCCCCCCCTCCCATGACGCAGTGCCCTCTCAATCGCTTGACCACACTGCGTCACTCATATTTCCCCATCCATTACAATAACCGATATGCTTGCAAGCGGCGATGGGAATAGGGGGACCTTGTTCGCTCGAAATCAGCACATGGACCCCCTCCCTCCCCTAGGCCCCTCCTCTCCAAGACATCAGTGCTTCTTCAATCGCCGGACTCTCACTACGCCAGCAACACCTACTCATCCCTTTACATCACCGCTTTGCTAGTTACAAGCTGCTCGAGGATGTGAGGGACCTCTCAAACCCTGGATCAGCTAGGCTTGTGGTCGAGATATTCTATTTCCAGCCTAGAATCACGGGGAAAATTGGCTAATTACTGCGATTTCATCTAGAGAGAGCAACCTGTAAGCCTGTCATGTCTAGCCCAGACAGAAAATGAACACGTTTAACCCATCCCAGGGTCTCCCGTAATCAACACCGCCTGACCCCGAGAATATACTCGAGCTATTTTGGGTGCAGGTACAGCTGTATTGATTTTAGATATTTTTATCTTGAAATTACTTAGTCAGAATTGATTATTATTTGCCGAGTCAAAGATATCATCACATATGAGTTTATCGTCAAATTATGAAGAATAAATCCATGATGATATTTAAACGTTATTGTTGCTTTGTCCTGGAGCAGTAGACCTACATAATCTACAACGAGGGAAAACACTCTCTCAAGCAAATGGTAATTGATATATATATATCATGTTAGACAATATTGTTTAAAATCAAAAGTCTTATTGTTAAAGTATGCCAACAGTTCATTATTCTCTGATTTTCTTAATCTTTATTTTCTACACTAGCCTTGCAAATGCAGATGTGTTGATTGATTGATTTTATTTCATTTCACATATCAATTGTTTGCACAATAAAGAACATAGTAAGTTCAAATTATGAAATGAAACAGGAACCTCCTGGAAAGCATAGCTTGTTTTTGTAAGTTCCCAATAATAAATATAATATGAAATGGCAACGAATATCTACTTTAATACGACTTTGATGGCTTTAAAGTTATCTGACTCACCATAACATTCGACTATTGTTACGTCATAGCCACAAGAAAGCTCGATTACGGGCTATGGAAGTTTAGTCTACAGCCAAAATGCTTCAGAACATTTTATAAGCAATCGTTTGGGGCTGAAACCCATTATGAGTTGCTCCTTGCTTGCATCATTGACCCTATAATGTGTCATCGTCACCCAGTTGATGACATTTACAGGATCGGAAACAATGAGGAAATTATCTTTCCATCGTCATCATCGTCACCACCAACATCAGTGGTCCAGCTGCGAACAATAGGCATGACTTTGCATTCTTCACTAGGCGGTTGGAATCCAGTATACATTATTTTGCAGTTTCGGACCCCCATGAAAATCAGCTTTTGCTTTCAGAATGTTTCACCCCATGAGAGGAAAATTCATGAATGAATGAATGAATCACATTTCGCTCTGGACTTGAAGACAAATTATTAATCGTTGGGAAATGTGACCTGTTCAACACGACTCAATGTCAAATGAAGGTACCTCTCTGGTGCAATAGTTCCTTAAAGATCCGTTTGACCGAATCTGAGAATAAAATAACTTGAAACAAAACAAGGTATGTGTCCCTGTAACAGGTATACACAACCTGTGTCGAGAGATACAACTGTTTGTAAAATACCTTCTCCATGCCCTTGCCCAAGATTCGACCCTCAATTCATCGCTCAAAGACGAATGAAAGTCAGAGGGATAATATTTTTCATTTTTACAGCACCCTTTATTTAAAAAAACTAACTAACCAACAACAGACAGACAAACATTTGGAATTGTTTCATTCCTCTGTTTGTTACGTGTCTGTTTATTTTTCGGTCTGTTTGTCTGTCTGTTGTTGGTTAGTTTGATTAAATAAAGGATAGTTTTAATAATAATAAATAATAATAATAATAGTGGCTACTTGTACACTGTTAGAACAAGTATTACAATTTTTAATCAAGTTGGTTAAAATTGTAATCAACCACGGATTACCAGGTGAATCACACAATCGTTGGTTAAACTTTAACCAACAGCCTGTTGATTAAAACTTTAACCTGTGGTTGATTAAACATTTTAATCAATTATTGGTTAAAAAAATTTGCTCAATGTTGGTTAAAATGGTGTTGATTAAACTTTAACCATTTGTTGATTAAAACTTTAATCTTTTGTTGGTTATTTATGCTTTGTTCGGGGCTGATTCACATGTTGTTGGTTAAACTTACATGGGTCGTTGGTTAAAATTGTAACCATTGTAGGTTAATCAGGTGGGCTGTATCTAATACAGACCACCTTATATTTTTGTTAAAATCGCCTTTATTATTTATTATTTATTATCAGGTGGGCTGTATCTAATACAGACCACCTTATATTTTTGTTAAAATCGCCTTTATTATTTATTATTTATTTATTATTTATTTTTCTTATTTCGACCCACTTTTTGTTAGCAAAATAACTTGAAAATGGCTAAATCAAATAACTTGAAATTTGGCACACATATGTATAGGCATATGGAGAAAACACGGTAAGGTTTTAAACCTTGACCTTGACTGATGACGTCGTCTAGGCGCCATTTTGTGAAATTTTCTGAAAATTTACTCATGATCATATTTTCATAACGGTAAGTTATTTCTCATTCATATTTATCATGATCAAGGTCAATATCAGTCCGGTCAATTTCATGTCAAAAAGCGCGCGCGTGCGCGTACGTCCGCGCGTCAGTACGCGCGCAAAAATTTAAAATGCTCAAAATCGTCTCAAATTTTTTTTGCATACGTTTCAGGTCATTTTAAGCATTTTATAAAAAATCGCGCGTATGAGCATGCGCGCGCGTTTTCGCGCGTATTACCATTACAAAACATAGAATAGCCATTTTTTTTTCTTTCATGATATTTCTCATATTTTTTCAAGGAATTTGATACCATGTTTATCTCTTTATGACCATTATGAACAAGATGAGCGTAAATTCAAGATAAATGTCAGTGCGCGCGAGCTCTTTTAATACATAGCATATATGGGCAAAAACATGCCTATACAAAATCCGTTATAGCTCTTTGAAATGCACCGGGATCCTCAATTTTTTTTCATATTTAAATAGAGTATGAGTCGGAAATATGATTTCATGTCTCATTTGGCCATTAAGTGTATCGTGACATCATCACAATGGCCTTGGAACTCAAAATACGAATTTGCATATTATGACGTCAGCATATTTATGTAAAATTGATTGTATCTCTGTAAAAATTGATAATTTTTCTTCAAAATTTCGATATGTTGTAGCTAAGACAATTCTCTACAAGCGCAGTAATAACCATTTTTCATTTTGATGACGTCATCATAGTGAAAATTTTGATTAAAGGCCTCATGTTAAAAACTTCATAATTTGCGTGTTATGCCTATAGAAGGTGAATTTAGTTCACGTTATGAATCTACATGATATTGTCTTTTAAAAATTTGTAAGCAGTATGTCGCTTATTTTTGCTCTATTTTGTCTCAAATTTTAGTTGACCAGCCCACCTATACTTGTTCCAAACAAGTATTATATGTCTAGTTTATTTTTCTTATTTCGACCCACTTTTTGTTAGCAAAATAACTTTGAAATTGTTCAATCAAATGCTTTGAAATTTGGCATACATATGTATAGGCATATGGAGAAAACACAGTAAGGTTTTCAACCTTGACCTTGACTGATGACGTCATCTAGGCGCCATTTTGTGAAATTTTCTGAAAATAAACTCATGATCATATCTTCATAACCAAAAGGTATTTCTCATTCATATTTATTATGATCAAGGTCAATATCAGTCCAGTCAATTTCAGCTCAAAAAACACGCGCGTGCGCGTACGTCCGCGCGTCAATGCGCGCGCAAAATTTGTAAATGCTCAAAATCGTCTCAAATATATTTTGCATACGTTTCAGGTCATTTTAAGCATTTTATAAAAAATCGCGCGTACGAGCATGCGCGCGCGTTTTCGCGCGTAACACCATTAAAAAACATAGAATCGCCATTTTTTTTTCTTTCATGATATTTCTCATATTTTTTCAAGGAATTTGATTCCATGTTTATCTCTTTATGACCATTATTAACAAGATGAGCGTAAATTCAAGATAAATGTCAGTGCGCGCGAGGTCTTTTAATACATAGCATATATGGGCAAAAACATGCCTATACAAAATCCGTTATAGCTCTTTGGAATGCACCGGGATCCTCAATTTTTTTTCATATTAAGATAGAGTATGAGTCGGAAATATGATTCCATGTCTCATTTGGCCATTAAGTGTATCGTGACATCATCACAATGGCCTTGGAACTCAAAATACGAATTTGCATATTATGACGTCAGCATATTTATGTAAAATTGATTGTATCTCTGTAAATAATGATCAATTTTCTTCAAAATTTCGATATGTTGTAGCTAAGACAATTCTCTACAAGCGCAGTAAAAACCATTTTTCATTTTGATGACGTCATCATAGTGAAAATTTTGATTAAAGGCCTCATGTCAAAAACTTCATAATTTACGTGTTATGCCTATAGAAGGTGAATTTAGTTCACGTTATGAATCTACATGATATTGTCTTTTAAGAATTTGTAAGCAGTATGTCGCTTATTTTTGCTCTATTTTGTCTCAAATGTTAGTTGACCAGCCCACCTATACTTGTTCCAAACAAGTATTATATGTCTAGTTATTTATTTATTTTTCTTAATTCTTACCACTTTTTTGTTAGCAAGATAACTTGAAAATGGATCAATCAAATAACTTGAAATTTGGCACACATAATGTATAGGCATATAGAGAAAAAAAAAAAAAGGTTTTCAGCCTTCACCTTGACTGATTACGTCATCTGGGCGCCATTTTGTGAATTTTAACTTATGATCATATCTTCATAACGGAAAGTAATTTCTCATTCATATTTTGCACGATCAAGGTCAATATCGGTCTGGTCAATTTCAGGTCAAAAAACGCGCGCGTGCGCGTACGTCCACGCGCAAAATTTCAAAATGCTCAAAAACGTCTCAAATTTATTTTGCATACGTTTCAGGTCATTTTAAGCATTTTATAAAAAATCGCGCACACGCGTGATACCATGTTTATCTCTTTATGACCATTATTAACAAGATGAGCGTCAATTCAAGATAAATGTCCGTGCGCGCGAGCTCTTTTAATACATAGCATATATGGGCAAAAACATGCCTATACAAAATCCATTATAGCTCTTTGGAATGCACAGTGACATTCAATTTTTTTCATAATTATATAGAGTATGAGTCGGAGATATGATTCCATGTCTCATTTGGCCATCAAGTGTATCGTGACATCATCATAATGGCCTTGGAACTCAAAATACGAATTTGCATATTATGAAGTCAGCATATTTATGTAAAATTGATTGTATCTCTGTAAATATTGATCGATTTTCTTCAAAATTTCGATATGTTGTAGCTAAGACAATTTTCTACAAGCTCAGTTGCCACCATTTTTCATTTTGATGATGACGTCATCATAGTGAAAATTACGATTAAAGGGAACATATCAGAAATGTCTTAAGTTGCGTGTTATGCCTATGGAAGGTGAATTTCCTTCACATCATTAATCTACATGACATTGTTTTTTAGCAGTATCTCGCTTATTTTTGCTCTATTTTGTGTCAAATTTTAGTTGACCAGCCCACCTATACTTGTTCCAAACAAGTATTATATATCTAGTTATTTTTTGATTCACACGATGTTGGTTAAACTTTAGTGGGTTGTTGGTTACAGTTATAACCACTGTTGGTTAAACTTACGGGGGTTTGGAGGTCTTATCCTCGTGTTTGCAGATAAGAAATGGTTTAATATGATTATCATCAATGCTAAGATTGGAAGGAAGAAGTGAAATAAGGTTCTTGCTCAAATTAAAAACGCTTTGTGTCCCGGCCCGTAGGTTGTAGCTCAGCCAGTAAGTGCAACGGATGACCTACCCAAATTGCATGCATAAAGACGTTTCACTTCATGATGACATCTTATTTTATATTTAATTGTTTCAAACAATTAGATACAATTAGATTTTAAAAATAAGATTATTATTCATGCATGCAATTTGGGTAGGTGATCCGTAATAGGCCTACACTTCTCCTTCTTTAATTGGGTCTGCATCCTTCACGGTTGAAGATTCTTGCAGACTGATGAGTGTGTGTGTGCTTACGTTAGCCAGGTGCACGGTGCAAGAAAAATGCTACTTATTGGTTGAGCTACGTACAGCCTAGGGGACACAAATCGTTTTTGATTTGAGCAAGAACCTTATTTCACTTCTTCCTTACAATCTTAGAATTGATGATGATAATATTAAAATAATTTCTTACCTGAAAACACGGAGATACGACCGTCCAAACCCCCATTTCTCAGGTCCTCGCGACAACCTCCATTGTTAATTTTGTCGCACGCGTAAACTGCGTGTACTTTGCATGCATGTACTTTATTTGTATGTCGAGCGATCGCTAGCTACGCGCTTCGATATCGTTCCGTTGGGTCACGTGACCAGTACTTTAATCAACATTGATTAAACTTTAACCGGAAGGGGGCTTTCATTACTGTCGGAATTTTGTTTTTAATCCATGCTGGGTTACAATTTTTGCCAACGACTTAGACTTAACCAACATAGGTTAAAAGGAATAATTTTGATCAACACTTTTTTTAACCAACGCAAGATTAAAAGTAAATTTTAATCAACACTACATTTTTAACCAACGTTGAGCGTTTTTTAATCAACAATTTTTTAACCCGCAGTTTTTTAATACTTGTTTTAACAGTGTAAAGCGCACAGGTCCACCTTTCGGTGCTCATGGCGCTTAGAGAAAAGTACATGTAACAGACATAAGAAAGAAAAAACAATAAACCGAATAACAAAATTCGAAATTCTCCTAGACATAGTAAATTAGAATATTGCAATAATTACAACGAAAGAAACAAATAAGTTTTCAGTTGTAATTTGAATGTTTCTGTTGACGACAGTTGGCGTAATTGTAAAGGGAGCTTATTCCAGAGTTTTAAAGACATTCTGTATGTTAGCATTTGTTTCCCCAGTGCAATAATTTAGTATCAGAGAATGAAAATGGCATTCTGGAATCATGTAAAAACTCTCTTATCATACAGAGAAAAATTAATAAATAAACAAACAACCAATTAAATAAAGGTCCATTTATATAACGCATCTACGATATAATATACTCTACTGCTCTTAGTATCATACTATTACCCGGGCTGTATATAGCCGAGCTATAATTATAAGGCGCTAAATCTTTCCAGGAATCCCTTCATACCGGGCACCCATTTACTTCACCTGGGTGGAGAGTGGCAAATGTAGATTGGTGTCATACCAAATGACATTAGTGCCGCGGCGGGACTCGAACCGCGAACCATGTGATCCACAGTCCGGTGACATATCCACTATCCGCACTAGACCACAAACGTTGCGACTATGAACTGATCAATCAAAAGTCGATAGCAACAAGACACATCGATCAGTCAAACCGATAAACAAAGAATGTTGGCTTATATGATATGATATAAGTTGGATAAAGAAATATCAGTCACCAATCGACTTACCCCCAACTTAACTCCTAATCCCTTTGACTTCTTACATCGCTCTGTTGACCTATATGATATTAATAGTTTTTGGTTCATTCCTATCTCTCTTAAATCAAATTAGCTTGAAGGCATTGCAAGCTCATCACCTGTTGCATTTCCTTTTAATCTCTCCCCCTCCCTTCTCAGGTGCCAAACGTTTAAAGTGACCTTTGATATTTTTTTGGCTAGCCGTTTGACTTGTCAGGTTTAAAGAGAATTTTAAGTTTTGCTCATGCGATCGCACTGTGGAAGAGACTTCAGAAGCTATTGGGGAAAGTTGAATATGTAGTCATACGATTGATTAATAACTTTGCACTGAAAGGCTTTTTTAACAAGATTAAACTAACAAAATTAACTATCTCGATCTTCATGAAAATTGCAAACCGTGCCCCCCCCCCCATAATTGTGGAGACATGGGACCATTACACGCGATGACACTTGATACAAATGATAAAACTTATTAATGTCACATTTAGCATTTATGAGATCATTTCAAGAGCAGCCTTTATCGACTTTGGGCAGTTTGGACGAAAGTCAATATAAAACTCTTCCTCATTAAACTAAAGCATATCTACAGAGTGAGTCAGAAAAATGTCACACTTTTTAAAAGTTGTATTGTTTGAAATATGAATATTTAATCATGGGTTTCATGATATGTCTTGATAGAGTTATCCTCCCAGTAAATTTATGTACCATTTCATTTGAATCTCTGCATGCATGACTGAACATCAGACAATCTTTACACGACTGCCAGATCTCATTGCGTCAAGTTGCTGGGTGAGGAATAAAATAGTGTTTTGAACAAAGACAGCCAGACAGACAAAAAAAAAAAACACACACACACACACAAAGTATCATATTATTACCCCGGCTGTAGCTGAACCGCCATCATAAGGTGCTAAAGCGTTCAAGGGATTTCATTTTTACCTGGTACCCGTTTACGTCACCTGGGTGGAGAGTGGCAAATGTAGATTAATGTCTTGTTAAATGATAGTAGTGTAGCGGCGGGACTCGAACTGCGAACCATGTGATCCACAGTGCGGTAACGTATCCACTAGACCACCACACCTCTTCATTTATATTTTGTCTTTCAGTTTTATTTCCCTTCTCTTCTTTTATTTTAATTCAATAATTAATTACACGATTTGCAAAACACGTCAGCCAACCTACGTACATGTACCTCGTGTTATTTGAAGTACATCATCTTATATGTCTTCCCCTCTATTTGTCTTTCAAATGTATTGAGATGCATGAACATTATGTACCTCATTGACGTACCATGTACGCACGCTTGTTATAAAACAGGGTGTAATACAAGCAATTTTGATTATATTGATGGTTATCTTGAATGTTTATAGAATTGATTAATTGAATGGAATGACAACATACGACTTGTTATATCATCTATTTTTACTTTTAGTCTGTATCACTAAATTTATGTCATCATTCTGGTCGATTTCGTTAAATGCATGTTTTTTTTTTTTTTAAAGATGTGCATCATTTCTGTACAAAACTATCTGATCTCTGCTTTCCCCTCTTACTAACTCTGTTTCATTCTCTTTCACCTTTCTCCCCTTCAGTCCTCTTTTTTTGCAGTCTTTTTCACCCCCCCCCCTCTCTCTCTCTCTCTCTCTCTCTTTCTCACCCTTCTCTCTCTCTCTCTCTCTCTCTCTCTCTCCCTCTCTCTCCCCCTCCCCTATTTCTCTCTTTCTCTCTCTCTCTTACTCCTCCCCTCCCATCACTTACATTTTTGTTTCAAATCAAGGGGATGTCTTTTTTTCTTCTTGTTTTTCTTCATGATTTTCATGTACACGCTCATCATTTTTCATTATTGTATTACACCTGCGGTTGTTATATCTGTATTTGTTTTAATCAAAAAAACATTTAACCCCCCCCCCCCAAAAAAAAAGGTTTTAAAGTCGAATACTATGTCTTCTACAAACTGTGTATTCTACCTTTAATTGGCACCTCGGCTACGGATCAACCGATGTACGTACATGTAACAGCGGTACGTTGTGTTTGGATATAGGAATCGTGGAGAGGAGACACGATTCTGTCACTTCTCTTCTGGCTCCCGCAGACGACACCGTTTTTCGCGCCAATTCAACCACCTGTATCGAAAAGTGGCTATTTTGGAGATGATAACAAATCGACCGGGAATTCATAATCCTCTCTTGACGTAGGTCTATACGAATAAAATAAAGGTTTGAGTGAGGGCACGGAGTGGAAGGGGGGGGGGGGGGATTGAGTTGGGCATCACGAGATTAATACGAACGAAAAAGAAAATACTGAATTCTCCGTAAGTCTACCTAAAATAGATATCTACAAGTCAGGCCTTGTCGATTCTATATCATCACGTGTTTTTGATGTCAACATGCACACATGACGAGAGAAACTAGTAGAATCTAAATGAACTTCGCTTTTTTAAAGGATATTTAAATAAAGAATCATTATGGTTGTGGACACGAGAACTTGTTGCTCCCCTCACAACGCATGAAGGTCAAGAAGCAAATAGAAACACTTGAAAGTGATATGCCAGGTGCCTAAATTGAGCAGAGTTAAATCCCCGAGGGCAAGATCTATATCAACGATGATTATTTTCCTGAGTTACTGATTCACTCACCTGTTTTCATTTGCTTTCTCCCGTTTTCCAATCAAAAACTTGTCTCGATCACCAAGATCTCTTCCCGATCTTTTTCTTTTTTTATCCCGGTGATCAGGCGCGCCCCTATTTGTGACAGACACGCGTGGTGATTCACCGGATGTTTCTCCGTGCTTTATCAATAGGTGATAATTCACTCGGAGTGGCTCTTTATTCAACGTTTCTTTGTAGGCGCACGATCAAGGGGGCATCTGCCATGGTAATATCTGTCGGTAGTTGATCTTTCTCGACAGTCTTAAATCGGGCGAGGAATGATAATCGTGATAATAGAGGAAGAAGCAGATTGCACTCATTGAATGTCTTCAAGATTATAAGTGAAATTTACAAAAGAGGCGGGGTAGTTGTTTAGATTAAATAGAGAAGTGAGTTCAGAATTAAGATTAAGGGATCGTTATTTACTCTCTTGGATTAATAAAATGCTTTAAAGATTAATTGTAATCAGAATGTAATGATAAGACGCATTTAATGTGAATAAAATTGAAATAAGATGACGAGTAATTCGTCATTCGGACACAATGTTATCACGCAAATCTGAAGATCTTCTTTTTTGAAATACTTTTTCAAATGCATTTTGATATTAAAATCCCATCAAATCCACGAGCATGATAAGATATGTAATGCAATATAATATTATAGGCCATATATAGCCTACTTGCTCCGGGATTCATTTCGTTAAAAAATGTAGAGTAAGATTTTTGTGGTTGGCAATGTGTTTTGTCCTACTATGTTGTTATATAATTTATAAATTGTAAATGCTTTGTTTTGTAGTTTTTAATGTTTTTTTTTTAATATCACTGTATCCTTGAATGGTTTACATGTTCCTTCCTTTTATCGAGTGAATAAACTTTGAAACTTTGAGGCACCTATTAAACAAAGATTTGTGCATTAAATTTGATTACATTACGAAAATGGTCTATTGATCTAGGAGCTTTGTAACAGACAAGGAAGGGTTGTTGGTGAGAAGCAAAACATTATTGTGTAGTGAAACCATAAATTATTATTTTGTCGCGTCCACTATTTATCCTGTAGCAAAATATCCCGATATGAAGATTATCTTTTTGCACAACTGTCTGACCTTGTGTTCAGAAATGGAAGGAAGGTGAGAAAGTTTGACCAGACTTTTACTCATGAGGGATATCCCGTCTCGACTAAATTCTTGAGAAGACTCGAAAAGGTGAAACAACTTTGTCGAAGATACGCAGTCAAAAGCGAGGACAGAGTATTAGGCCATTTTTGAAATGTAATCAAATTTAATGCATGAAACTTGTCAAATGCCATGCATGTTACAAATTATTTCATTAACCTGTTTATAGCCTACGAATAATTGTATTTCAATAGTTGGAATGCAAATTGCATACAATACGTGTTGTAATGTTTGTCTTACCTAGCAACAATTATGTATGCGATTCGCACTCTCACTATTTAAATACAGTTATTCGTAACAGGTGTATGAAATAATATTTAACATGGCACTTTTTTTATCGTGCTTTTTGCACATGTACTATGATTTTAACTTTTAGCATTTAAACAAGTTTTCTTTCTTCTAGGCTCCGAACATGTAGGAATACCGACCATCCATCACCCCCTCCCTCTATCTCCTTCTCCCATTTGTACATCCCTCCCTCTCTCTGTCTTTGCCTGTTTCTCTTTCTGTCTCTGCCTCTCTCTGTCTATGTCTGTATTTCTTCTGTCTCTGTCTCTGTCTCTCTCTCTCTCTCTCTCTGATAAATGTCATTTTATCTATTTCTCGCTGACTTCCATACGCTCACACCGTCTTTATTCTATCTCCCCCTCTATCTACAAGCTTCTTCCTTGTTTATCTCTTTACCCCTCTCTCCTCCCCCCTCTCTCTCTATATAAATATATATATCTTTCTCTCTGTCATTCTATTTTACTCTTCAATAGTATCACTTTTCTCTGTTTATACCTTAATTCAAATCAACATTAACAAGCTTCAAAATGAAGTGATGCCATGCGCATCGAAGGATACTGGTGTTCCAAAACATCCCTATACATGTTTTGTAGTGTGTACGTAAACATAGGCATTCCAGTGTTGTCGCTTTCAGGTGTGTGTGTGTGTTTCTATCCGGTGACTGATGGATGCATTCTCCGGGGCATTGTCACATCGTACACACTCACGTCTCAAGAATGCGGCAGGGGAATCCCCCAATACCAGGCCAGCTGTGTGATGATCAGGTGACCGTGATTCGGTGTCACCTGATCAAAGGATTGACTCACGTGACCTGAGCAGTACTTGTTGCTGGAATGTCGGGGTTAATAATGTGCTATTATCGTGTTACCTGATGTTACGTGATGGTATCTGTTGAGCATTTGGCAGATGGGTCTTAAAGGTATAGTCTGAAATAATAGATTCGTTTGGTCTTTTTTCTGCATCAGGACCTACTTCTAAATTATTTTAAGCAAAGAATGAAAGTGTCTTCATTTAAAATCAGTGTGAATATCACTACAAAAGATAAAGTGAGTTCTGGTCATGCGATTGTATTGTGAAAGAAAAGGTGTGGAATGGATCAGAAAAAGTTGATCATGTAGCATATAGTATCGGTGTGTACTGCAAGGTTCTGGAATCATCAAAATGATAAGAAATTTGCCCCAGTCTTGGTAAAGTAACAAGCACTGTACACAGAAAGATGTATATGGGATAACACAAATGGCGTCGGGGCTACTAACCTTGATTTCCTAATCTTTCTATGCTCATTTCTCAGCCAGTATACATTTTCTACCAAAAATGTTGGGCAAATGACATTTATTTGTAATCTTGAACATTCAGTGTAAGTTTCGTTTGATTCTGTAAGAATTCATTTTTTTTAAAAACCAGAACTCACCTTTATCTTTAACGTAACACGAAAAACACTTTAAAACGTATGATTTGTTACATATTCAGTATACAATACTTACGACTAACAATAAATCGAATTTCGAAGTAACTTCCACGTGTCAATCCCCCCTTCCCTATCGATAAGTAAGTTTCATTTTTCGTCATCCCATGTGCATATTTTATGTCGTTAATGTAAAACAATATTTTAGTATCACAGAAGTAAAGAAATACTGGCACACAGGACTGGGCCCATTGATTCAAAAAGTAATGAAATAGATGTGGATGTAATTACAGATTTCAAATTCCTCGAAATTATGATGAGAAAGCCTCATAATTAACAAATAAGAATGCCTCGTTACAAATCATTCAATTCACCTGTTACGAATAACTGTATTCCAATAGTCAGGATGCAAATTGCATACATTCCAAACCGTGTGGTAAGGTAGGACAAGCCATATTGTTTGTTCTACTTAGCAAAACTTGACACGGCACTTATCAAACATTTGTGCATTAAATTTGATTACATTACGAAAATGGTCTTTTGTATTTAAGTGTAACATCAGAGTCTGTCCCGGCAGACTAGCCATGTCATGAGCATGTCATCTACGACAGTTTCCTAATGACGGATACTTATATGTCTGTCAGGAATGACATTCCGTCTGCATAGCTGCGAGTTATAGCATGCCATTAATACAGGACATCCGATATCATAGCACCTTGGACGCTGAGAGAGTATTAATAGTGAGATCTGTTATTCATCACTATAGGGAGGGGGAGGTAGGGATAGATGGGGAGGGGTGGTGATAGTAGGGTATGAGACCTGTTTAGGCCTATGTATGTCTTTCAATTTAGTTATGCGTGTTTCTCTCCTGAACCTTTGGTTACTAACCATTTAACCCACTTGCTATGGATGATGGCATATATGGAATTCATTAAAAAAATATATAACTTACTTGTTGCTATGCCGGGAAAGCATCTGACAAGCTTGTCAGTCTTGGAGAGAATTTTTTTGTTCAAAAAGTATTCATATAATTGATAAACATGTCTTTTGAGGCTGGAGGTCATGGAAATAAGGATGACTTGAAGGCACGGGAGGGGCTGAAGAGGCCCTCATGTAAAAGAACACCCCCTCTTACAAATACTAGCTCACTGCCCTCTGACTCTAACTTCATAAGATGACACAGTAATTGCCTGTTTGGATTTGACATAAATCATGTGAGCAGTGAATTACAAAAGCGAAATATTAGGTAAGTACATAATTTCCATTTTGTTGTATAGTCTTACTTATATGCCAATTGTCCGGGCAGATCCAGGAGGGGGCACTTGGTGGGGGTGTTAAAGGTGTAAGTGGGGGGTGGGGGGCAATAACCAGACTTTATCCAACTGGAAATAATGGATGGAAATCTAAATAACTCGAACATACATGTCATTTCTTGATGCAACAATGATAACAATATGAGACTATTTTAACACATTTCATTCATCCGATCACCTTTTCGCTACCATTAAAATAATGTTTATTGTCCTTTAAAAAAGATCAAAGGTGCAACATATTGTTGATCGCGTTACCATAGACTTCATAGACAAGACTTGAAATGCATCAACTTTGTGATTCGCGTCTTGGGAAAATCCGTCTTTAGGTGGACACTGTTATTTTTGATGATCTCAAGTTGTGATGTCGATACATTACGCGAATAGCTCACACAAGACTCCGTAAACTTTATGTTTACCTCGTGGTTTAAACTTCGAAGTTATCTTGAAAGGTGCAGATGCACCCATGACGAAGATAATTTTAAAAGCTTGAGCCAAACTTTCCAACCAAATAATTGAGTAGTCCCACGTGCCAATTGCAATGTGGAGTGCTGCTAAACGTATTTAGTAATTCTCTTACCATTTCGAGCATTTCAAAACCTCAATATACACAATCGTTCTTATTTGCTACATAATCTACCATTCTCGTCCGTTTTTCCTTCACATTACTATCGCTTGACCAGATATAAACTTTCTCTTGAAATTGAAGAACATGAAAATATGATATAAAGTTTCTTTTCAAAGCCAAGGGCGATGAGGCTGTCACTGTTTAATCTCATCCGGATGGACCCCTTGTATCGTACTGGGAGCGTGTAGGGGTAATGACCGGTTAAACATTCCGGTGAGAGTCGCGCTAGAGGGGTTCGGTGAAGAGGTGAGAGGGAGAGGGTGGAAGGTAATGTTGAGAGGGGTACATGAGGTGAAAAGGGAAAAGGTTTCGAGGGGAGAGAAACGAAATGAACATTTTTGTGATATTAGATATTTATAAACGCATTGATGATTTAATTAAGGAAGTGAAATACTTTTTAAATGTTGACTTTAACCACCTCTCTCTCTCTCTCTCTCTCTCCATCTCTCTCTCTCTCTCTCTCTCTGACATCATAATCTTTTGACAATCAATCGTTAGAATACACAAATGAAAAATATATTGATGTAATGGTTTTGTTACGTTGCTGTACCTATCTTGATTTATATAAAAAAATAATCTCATACTAATGCTTTCCCTAGCTACTTGTTTAGCATTTAAAATATTGCCAGTGGTCTGATTTTCAAATGTTATCCAGATTAAGTTCCTGCTTTCATATATATTTTACAAAAAAGGACATGTTTGAGGATTCGGTTTTAGTTTCATTTTATTGCTTGAATAATGGCTACACGTGTTCTTACATGTCCATTGCCAATTCCCCAGGCCCCTATAATGACAAACCAACTTGGCTGTTACCATGGCAATCGAACGTTACAATAACCACGATTACCATCAACAAGGTCCGATCATCGTCTGCGATAACATTAGTTTCCAAAGCCTGCTGGGATATATCGACGATTGGCAGGTTCATACGACAGTCCGTCAACTTCATGTGTATGTATAGTGCAGGTTTCACACTCTAAAATGAGATAGTAGTTACGGACAGTGCAGACGCGCACAATGTTATGAAACATAAAAACTCGAAGTTTTAAACCAGGAGCGATATTTTGGATAGCGCGATAACTACACAGAGCGGGGTCGTCACTCGAAGTTAGTGTGGACGCAATAAACTTCGATGTTACGCCATCCTGTAGATAAAATGACTGCTTTCCAAGCTTGCAGTTTAAAACTTCGAATACTCGTAGTTACGTTCACTTATGAATCCCTCATCGCTGTTATTAAATCATTGTTTATTAAATATTGCCATGTATCGCAAGCTCACAGTTTAAAACTGCGACCGTCCCGTGTGAACATATTTCATATTTTGTCGGCCTTCAAACAACCATTCCCGATGACATTTCCATCAAGAAATTTGACGTTTTTATTTTGGTACCCCAGTGCTTGTTTCAACTCTTGGCAGAGATATAAAATGCCGAATTTAGCACACGTTTTACGAGCGGTTAGAAATTGATCGAAGCACTCGAGGGGTGTGAGAGAGGAGGGGGAGGGAGGGGGGGGGGGTGGTTAACATGGTCTAATAATAACGGGGGACAGTGAGTTAAAGTTCATCAGGTCATCTTTAACTTTGAAATGATATTCCATTCCCATGCAGGCGTAATGTTAGTAATTCAATGATGTAAATCAGCCTAGAGGTACTACAGATGACACAAAAAACAAACACCAACTGGGATGGTTCTTTGAACATGAAATGTCTTTTATTTTGTGCAGTTTTTCATTTTTGCCCAATTCCGTCTCAATTCTAAAATCTGCGATATGAATGACTTTTAGTAGTGTAGCCTCTCCGAATTCAGATGGTTGGTGATTTTTACAACAGGTCGAAGTAGACGTTTCCATGTTCGAACGATGGGCTATTGAAATTGGAATGGTTGATTTTTCAAAAATATTTGCAGTCGTGCTTCATTCTTACTATTCCTACAACCATACGCACTAATCTGATCCTGAATGCTCCCCCCTCTGTCCGAACTATTAATGGTCAGGTATAAAGACCTTCAAATTCAAAGGGGGAGTTAAAAGTTCATAACACAATTTCATGATCGCAGGCTATACTTCGGATGTACACCATGTGACCCCTAACCATATCCCATGATGCTCGTTGCCAATCGTCCCACGTGACCATATGTTCCAATAATCCAGTATGTCGGAACAGGTGGGACGTACGATCACTACTCATGTTTAGTAGATCGTTAAATTGGCCATGTTCGTTGTAAATCACACTTTCATAGCCCAATTTGAATTGTAATGGGGATTAAGAAATGTTCAGAGGTTGATACAATAAAGGGGGCGCATTTAAATGAAAGATAGCGAAAGCTAATATTAAACAGTGTGATGAGTAAACCGTAAAGTGCTTTATTATTAAACAGAGAATCATGAGTCTTTGGTTGCTCTTGCTCTTTTACCTCCCCACCCCTTAAAAACAAACAAACAAACAAATAAACAAAACATACATTTTCAGGAGGGGAAGGGGGGTTACAATATACACAAAAATTTGCTTCGCGTTCAATACCCTAGACCTATTATGACCACTCCCATTTTATACGCAGCGTTTGGCCATCATGGTTTCAGTTGTTAACAACATACAGCGTGAAGTATCTTCTTTTTACTTTCTACATGCCCGACATTGCAGGACTCTCCGTATTGTGCCCAACTCGAACTGGGTTGGCTAGACTCTCCTGGGGGTGTTTCACAAAACTTGTTATCAGTGACAAATGAAAGCTTTTGTTATAAGCTACTGATATCCTTGCTTCTGATTGGTTATCAAAAGTTTTGTCACTGATTTTTGTCATTTTTCATCGAAAAAAATGCTTTGTGAAACGCCTCCATTGGTCTCGAAATTCACAGACGGTTGCCATTGACTTTACTCCATTAACTCAAATTTATTAAAGGCAATGCCAAGTCTTGGTTTAGGGGCAAGGAATTGACTTTTGGGTTGTCGTAAGGACTCTCTGAGTACTGCATAAATAATCTACATAATTAACATTAGCCCCAACACCACAGAATACTGAGACACTGGGAAATTGACTACTGCTGGATTTCTCAAAAAGTGCAAGCGTCTTTTTCCAAGTCCAATAAAGACGATCGCAGAGACTTTCGAAAATGTCGAAAATCATTGCGACCGTTTTTTACTGCACTTTTTTAAAAGGGTTTAGGTCCTATAATATAAGAACCACTTTGTTTCTTTATTTCCACCAACTCTGCGCATAACCTTTAATCCTCTCCGAAAAAATAAGAAAACCACATTTCAAACATCTAGCATCTCGTCTCATTCTGCATTCCCTTTGGAACGTTTGAAAACAAACATCCAGCGAGTTCCTAATCCTTACAGAGCCTTTGACGACACATTTGATATAAACCTGAACATGGCCAGACATTTGTAGACGAGCCATAAAAGAACTTGTGATCCCATACCGGCAATATTTTGTTTCGCATTAAATGAATATGGGGCGTCAAATGGGGTTGTTATGAAGGCGATTCGAATTGAAAAGTTGTCAATATTTTCGTACTGTCTGAACGTTTTATCTGTGACTGTTTATACGGTATAGACCTACACTTGTATGCCCTTCAAATGTGTTGCAAACGAAATAAATATAAAGCGAGCCAAAATAACGTTGATTTGCCTCGGTAGTGAATCATGGCCTACGTGTATAAGTTTGTTTTGATGTGGATTATGAAATGGCGGAATTCTGGGACCCGTCTTGCGATTGGTCCAAATCAATCGCTAGTTCACTAATCAATCGCAAGTCTTCAGTCTCCTTTCTAAATTCTATTGTGTAGGCCGACATAGTTGCAATTGATATCAATTGCAAACAAGTTGCAATTCATCGCAGCGGAAATTCAATTTTTGTCCCTAAAATAAAATTAAAAATAGGCCATGCCTACTTCATCTATAGTATATTCTGTAGTCTACGTATAGATAGTGTCTATATAATATAGTCAAGCACATACAAACTCATAATATCGTAAACTGAGAAAACTCTACACGGTTTATTCGTGCAGACTACCATCTACTTATCCGCGGGGTATCCGAAAGAGAGAGCGAGAAAGTGAGAGGTCAAGTTGAGGTCATCACGGGGTCATGAATACGTCATTCTCCTGGCTGAGGTCAACTTCAACTTTCCTTTCAAAATGCTGCCCTTTGAGAGGGCTTGAATTGAAAGTGAAGTTTAAAAGGTGGATAATAGCGAAACATTTAGGGAAAATATGAATATGAACGGGATGAGTGACATGGCGAAGCCAAAGAGTTGGCGAAACCGAAAACCGACCATGAGTAATATATGGGGGGGGGGGGGAGGAGGGGGGGGGGGGAGGAGGGGGGGGGGGAGGAGGGGGGGGGGGCGCCGGGTATATATTTTGGAAGGGGACAGTGGACGGAATAGTTAGATGGGGAAGTGGTTGAGGGAAGAAGTGGGGAGAAGAAAAAGAGAGAAAGGGAGATCATTTTTTTGTATAAAGAAAGTGAGAGAGGGAAGGAGAGAAAGAAAAAGAGAGAGAGAGAGACATAGAGACAGAGAGACAGAGCGAGAGAGAGAGAGAGAGAGAGAGAGAGAGATAGAGAGACGGAGAGACAGAGCGCGCTACAGAGAAAGAGATCGACGGGAAGGGGGGGGGGAGAGGGTTGGTAGAGAACATCGGAGTTCCCCCTTATTTGAGTTCTTCAAAAGTTATACACATTTTAGATCGAATGTTTGCCGAATATTTGCAAGGTAATGTAGGATGAAATATTGGCAATAACATTATACACTGTATGTGTCTATTTTTTTTCTTCTTATGCGATTAGCCTTGTTTATTTACGTTGGCTAAATAAAACCATAATTTGAAAACGTGTGTACATTTCCATCTGGTATACATTTTTAAAACGTGGCCACCCCTCCTGTAGAGAACGGTTATCGTGGTTATGGCATTATTATAATGTAGGTCATTTCTTTTTACTTCCAGGTCAGGCTTCCATCATCATCCTCGAGGTCAGGTCAGTCAGTGACCTCACATCCGGTCCAGGTACTCCGAATGATAGAACCAGCGGTATGTAATCTCTATTGTAACCTCATTTCACCTTTGTGAATAATCCAGGATATATACATCAACTTGACATAGTTTTGAGCAACCTGTGACAAAAGAAATATATATATCAAATATCCTGCTCAGTTAGGAAATTTAATGAACTTTAATTGCTGAGTATATCAAGGGCGATTTCACAGCCCTCGCATTGCACCATAATAGCCTACATAATGTAGGTATGTCGGTAAAGAGCGTGCGAATCATTGTTTTCTTCAGTTCTTCTTGTTCGTAAAAAAAACGAAAAATCCTTCATGCAATTGTAGGCCAGTTTGGTCCGAATCGCACCCCAACTCCTTCAAATTGGCTGAGCAACGTTCCTGCATATACTAAACGATTTAGGATAATGAGATAATGACTCCCTGTCAATGATCATGATAAAGGATTGGTATCAGTTCGAAACATAAAACTAATCAAAACATTAATTATTCATGAGAGCAGTTTTATCTCGCAATAATCGAAATTATCAGTAACTGATACCAGATTATGATAATCCAATAGTCTGTTGAATTGCATATCGACCAGCGGAACAACATCTATCGTCAATTTGTATCTAGATATGATTGGAAGGGGGGGGGGGGGTCCATCTTTGCCGTACCCCTCCTCCCCCTCATTCACATTCCATTCCATCCTAGAGTGATGAAGTGCAAATTGCACGAAAAAAATGATGACCTCCTCGTCAACCCTCGAGAGACAACACAAATAATAAATGCATTTTCACTTTCCTACAAAATCCTCAAATTTGTCTTCCAAATCCCCTAAACGCTCTGTGTCAAGGCCGGATTGGATTTATCCCCTTTCCATCTCAATTTCTTCACTCCGTGCACTCGCCGGATTTCCCTCCGATATTTCTTACGTCTGCAATTCGAAATTCTAACCTGAAATTCTTTCCTCTTTGCAAGTATTTTTAGTTTTGTCCGACGATATTGTCACGAAAACCTTGAGACGATGGCTAGTATTATATGTTTTGCTTTATTATCGAACGATGCACTCACTGATTTTGCCCCCTCTTTTAGGTTGGGGAACATCAGCTAGAATTTCAATATTATGACGCGGTATGAGGGATGGAGTTACGTGAAGGGAAATACACGGGGACTTTGATTGTGGGGATGGATATTGAAAGATGAATAAAATATAGGTATGATGACGTGTTTATCGGTGTGCTTTCCCTAGATTTGAGAGAGATTAGTGAAAGAGGAGTAGGTATCTTGTGGGAAGGGGCTTCCCGAAAATCAGCATCGTCATTCTCCGTCTCGAGATGGGGGGGGGGGGGGAGACAGAGACAGAGAGAGAGAGAGAGCGAGAGCCGCACCGGGATGGGAATATTTAGAAATCTTTGGTTAATTGGTTAGAGGTGTCATGGATCACGGTTCGTGGTTCGAGCCTCAATAGGGCACTACTGTCATTTGGCAAGACATTAATCGACATTTACCACTCCCCACCCAGGTGGAATAATGGGTTTCTGATAAGAATGTATTCCTTGAATGCTTTGAGCGTCTTAGGGTAGCTGGGCTGAGGCCAGGGTAATGATACTACTTTGGGGGCGCCTTGAGCATCCCTTGGGATGGATCTATGCTCAATATAAATGTCGCTGTTATTATCCATAAGAGCTTAGGAGGTTAGAACTCTCATTTTACATCACACCTCTGCTTGAAACGATCAAAGTATTGACTAATATACAATATGTATCATAACATCTTATCATAACACCGCCAATCGAGAACAAGAGGGGCGTTACCCCTGGGACAGAGCATTAGGTTAATGCCCTTTCTCGCAGTAGAAGATAGGTTGAATAGAATTTTTTTTGTTAATAAATAAGGCGGAGGTTGGCGCTTGATTCTGAAAAGGTTTTGAAACTCATCTTAAAAGAGATCGCATCGTTACTCAACTATGCATCGTTGTCGTATGTCGTTGCTATGGTTACCCACATTATTCGTCTCAGGGGTTTCCCCTTGTAACAGATACGTGAGGATTCCAGCTACTATCGATTAAATCGATACCATGCATCTCACACTGCTGTATTTCAGTGAGCTTAAATAAAACAAGATGATATTCACTTTCCGAAACCAACCACCCCACAATTCAATCAGCAATGCCCATTTCACACGAAAAGGTATAAGTGTATTTCGATTGCGCTGTAACCTGCGCTATTAATTCAAGCGAAGGAAATCGGCGCATGCGCCAGTGGTTTAAAGGGAAAGTCCCCCCGGATATTGTTTTTGTTTTAAAGACCGTCAATACTACTGGGCCAGAGGGGATTAGACCACATAGTGAGGTCACTGACAGGTGGCTATGTCATTAACTCAGCTCTCAACTAACGTAAGAAAAAGAGGATGACGGGGGACCAACAGGCACCGATTGGGGAAGTTTTCTATATAGAGGGAGCAAGTAGCTACAAGTAGGACAGTGGGGCTTTTATAGTGCACTGTAAAAAATAATTTGTTCATTGGTAATTTTTACGTATTTTTTCCATGTAGAATTTACTTGAAAACATTAGTTTTGCCACTTACGCACTAAATTGAAGTCTTGCTAACTCAAACCTTTCAATTTAGTAGAACATACGTGGAATATTTAAGTAAAATCAAATACATAAGAACTTTAAGTAATTTCAGCTTGTATTAATTTAGTAATTTTAACTCAAAATCAGAAATTATACGTATTACTCAAACAAGTTATGTTGATTATTCTTATCTTTTTAAAGTAAGGACCGATGCAGTGCGTAATAGAAATATTTACATAATTTATGAATATTCATTAAGACCAAATTAAACTCTTTTTTAAATAAAACAATTCTTTTTTGTCGTTGAATCAAAATTTAAGGACTTTAAAACATTACTAATTCATTTTACATGGCTAAGCAAAGACAAGACAATTTTTAATTGTTACCCAGTTCAAAACAAATCAAAACTTGATATTTCAGGAAATTGTCAACCAATTTTCCTTTGAAGATGCTACGATCAAGTATATATAACATTTGGAGCCTTTCAATATGTGTCGAATCTTAATCTTAAATAGAAGTAGTGTTAGTGATTAGTGATTAATCTTAAATAGAAGTAGTGAATGATTAGTGGATGTTACTTGTTAGATTAGATGGGTACCAAATCGTGCAATATGTAACCCTATCATAGTTGTTTTTTAATTATCTAAAATGATTACAATACTTAAATTATTTACGTTAATGTAACTCGATTCAACTGAGTAAAAATTTATTCAGCAAAATAAGTAAATTCTACTTAAGATGCCGTAGGTAATATTTACTTAATAAAAATAAGGCAATTTTATTGAGTTATTTCGACTATTATTTTTTTACAGTGTGTAATTAGGGAAAGTTTGAGCAATATCCGATTAACAATTTATGCAATTTTGAATTGGTCATCAGTTTAACAATAATTGTCAACACTGTGATGTATCTTGCGATCTTTTCTCCAATTTGCTTTGTACAGAAGATTTCATAAACTTTAATTTTCTTAGTTATTGATGACGTAAAAGACTTGTCTCATACAGGGGTTGTATACAACATAGTCAGGGTGAATGTATGTTTGAAAATATCTTTAAGGGAAAATATAAATTTGTGAGCAATCTTCCTCTTAGTTTTGATGTCCTTCCTTCCGAAATTCTGTTTAGTCTCCCAAAACGGTGAAATCCACGATGTGAAGAGTTACATCATTAACAATAGCACCACACTTAGTCCTCTTTGGGTTACACTCAACAGGCAGTGGCTGAGATTTACATTTCAATGTCCTTTCCATATTTTCGACCTCCTTCTTCATGTGCATTCTAGAGAAATTGAAATTAATATCTGTTTAATGCTCGCGCCTCTCTTCATCTACTTCACCTAGAAAACATATTCTAAACCGTTCACCTCCTCCCCTGCTCTCGCCCATCCCCTCCACACTCCCTGGTAAGACGTCTCTATCCGCGCCGCTCCCAACAATGCCAACCCCATCAGACCCCCCCCCCCCCAACCGCCCTGTTCATCATCTTCACCGAGAAACCATACCCTAAACTATTCAACGTCATACCCTCTCTCCCATCCCGACCTATAGACATCCCATCATCTATCCATAAAATGTTCATGCCTCTATCCCTCCCTCCCCCCCCCCTCCCCCTCCCCATAGGCCTCGTCCATCTAACGCCTCATTTCATCCACCCCAACCCCCATCGGACCCGTCCTCCCCCACCCGCCCCGTTGATCAACTTCACCTAGAGGAACCATACCGTAAACCGTTCAACGTCATAAACCCGAATCACTCACCAGAATCGCAAAGTAGTCCCTGAAAGGGTCATTTCATTTTCAGTTTTCCACTCCTTGATATTCACTTATCAAATTGTCACATGTTTTCCGCGGCTGCACTTAAACTAGAACTGACCTCACGTTTATGCTATTTTCCTTTTCCTCCTTGATTCCACCATTTTCTTTTGGACAGGCATTTTTGCAACAATCGGTCACATACTGTTTAAGTGGTAAACAATAGTGTCAACTCAATCTCATAAAAATGAAACATTACCGGCCCTCTGGAAATCGGCAATATTTCTCGGACCCATAGAAATTATCCCCCTTCCGACAATATTCTGCACTTTTAGAAGCAATTTGCTCTGGAAAGTAATGAAAGTGAGGGGTCACAACAGGTACAAACAAAACAGATATAATAAAGTGCGACAAGAATATGATTGAAAAGATTTTCAACGAATCCAACTTATGGCAATTTGAATAGCCTTATGCATTATCTATTGAGATGTGCCAACATCAAAATAACCTTGGTAACATAAAGCCGAACATGATTCATTTCTAAATGGGTAATGCAGTGGGTTATTGTAGTTGCCCTCAGGTTGATTTCTCAAAAGTCTTTGCGATTGTAAGAATTTTTTGACGAGATTAAATGTAGTACTTCAGTACACGATGAGAACTTATCATGCGCAAGAAGAAAATAAAATCACGAGCGCAAATATAACATTTTACTACATGGTAGGTGTAGGGAATACGGGACAGTAGGGAATATAGGACAGCTACGCAGCTCCACTTGCTTTAGGGCAATTTTAACGGCGTAATTCGTCGCCTATTGAAATACATGATTTAATTATTACTAGGCCTACATTTTCAATAATCCGAATATGATGTCAAAAGGCAATACATCAAGATAAATTTAAATTTAAATGATCATATGTTATCTTGGAAATCTCTGTTCAATGGTGTTGAAAGAGAAAACCAAATATATCAAGAGGAATCGCGAAGGACGGAAGATGCAAAGAAGAAAACAAGAACAACACAATTGATCGTTATTTCAACCGCAATTGTATTATTGTTAAAACATGTCTTAAACTCATTAGCACTCGGATAACGACGTGTTGACATAATTAGACATTTCAATCACTGTGTAATCAAGAGGATTGTTCGAGACGAAATAAGAAAGACAATGAAAGGTGGAATTTTGTAATTAAAAATCAATATTATTCATCAATTTAAAAAAAGCAACAAGAACTATAGTCGTCTCAGTAATTTATTCAAATGCGTATATACATCACTTTATTTTCCCCAAATAGTTTCGTTTTCTTGACATGAGCCAAAACTTTAAAAATCAAGCACAATGTTTTCGTCGTTATTTGTAATTTATGCTAATGTGTGCGTTTAAAAATATAACTTTCCCAAAATACTTTTGTTTTCCTTTACATTATCACCAGATGATTTGAGGTTTGGATGTTGTCAGAAGAGCTAGAACTTAAAAATAATTCATTTTTTTGCTTTGTTTTTGTAATCTATGCTAATGTGCAAAGACACATAATCACTTTCCACATTTAGGTTTGCTTTTAATGATCTGATGATTTTGAGGTTTTGGATGCTGTCACACGAGCTAGAACTTAAATGTCAAATTTCTGTAACGTTATTTTTGGTGATGGAGAGGATAAAAGAAGTGTCTGCTCGATTCACCATATACGTCAATTCAATAAACACACCGAAGCACCTGAACGTAGCAGGTCATTATCAGTAGTATGATCCAATAATTGCTAACATATATGGTAGCTGGGAATTCTAGGAAAGAGTGACGAACTTAATTCAAATAGATCGATGAACCTTTCTCTCTCTCAATCTCGCTTTCTCGTTCTCTCTCTCTCTCTCTCTCTCTCTCTCTCTCTCTCTCTCATTGTTTGTCTGTCTCTCTCTCTCTTTCTTTCTCTCTCTCTGTGTCTCTCTCTGCCTCTCTTTCTCATATTATCTCTTTCTCTCTCTTACTCTCACTCTCTCTCTGCCTATCCCGTTCTCTTTCTGTATCTATATGTTCATGTATTTCTCTGCTATTCACCCCCCCCCCCCCTCTCCTCTCTTATCTCTACCTGTCTCTCTCGTCTTCTGTTTGCATTGTCTCTCTATCTGTCTCTCACCGTCATTTTCTTTTGCCGATTAAAACAAAATCTTTCATTATATCACAGGTCAAATGTTCACTTTATCCTCTGCCGCGAAAATCATAAATACGTATAAGTCATACGTCACTCTGACGTCATGTGCAATTTATGATAAAAATACTGTTCATTCTGAAGCACATGTATTCCTCACAATCCAAGAATATACCGATTATGGGCAATTAAATGATTCGCTCTGTTCGCCAGCATGTGTACAAGATAGATAAGACAATCTTTTTCTCGACCTGGGAAAGTATTGACGTGCATACCATTCCTTTATTATATCATGATCAAATGAAATAAGATTTAATGCTGATTTCTTTCTATAATTTTGATCGCGCGTTTTTTTTTAATCGTGTAGTCATGTTTATTTTCATATACTATATATATTCATATTATGAGGATGGTTGCATTTTAATTCGTATTCGGTTGATGACTGTGACGGTGAAATCGTTATCGAGTCATAATAACGAACATGATTATCAATACAGAGAAAGTAACACCCATGCTTTCAAGGGAGGCATACTACAGAGAAACAAAACAACGTTAACACAGATGATTATCTCAAACTAAAACAGAAAGTACATGACCTGTATTCGTGGAAAAATTAACACAAAACAAAACAAACGAAAAATAATTATTTTCTGCCTGACACGTATTGTATATTATATTGAACGGAAGCTACAGTTATCAAACGACCGCTCCTTTCTAGTTTTGTTTGTATGTTGTTGTCTTTTCGCTTTCGCTTTGGTATTTTTTCTTGTTCGTAGCTTCAATTTCTTTACATTTATCACAGTGAAACCAATAAATCATTTCATGTTTAGATGTAATGGGTAAGGAAAATCAAAGCAAAAATGGGAAAATGTGCATTGACTTTTATTTTTTTCGCTTGGTCATGGTCCGCTTTTTCTGCGACCCTGGATAAAATTAGAGATCTCGGAGTATGATGGTGAGTCTGCTTGTCTCCTGTATCTAGCCTATATGAATCAGTGGGGGGAAAGTGTAAGTGATTTGATTCGGGAAGAAGCCTGCTTTTGATCTCGGCGTTTTCTGAGAAACCGGACATTCAGCGGGACACGTCTAAAATGAGCGCATTTCCCCTGATAAAACATAATTTCATATGATCCAGACATTGGGAGCTCGTGAGAATTATACTTGGCGATGGGGCGAGTAGTATATAGTATGTAGATGTGGTAGAGAGAGAGTGATAGAGAGAGAGAGAGAGAGGGGGCCGATATGGGACGGAGGGAGAGAGAGAAAGAGAGAGAGAGAGGGAGGGAGAGAGAGAGAGAGAGAGAGAGAGAGAGAGAAAGGGAGGGGATAGAGAGAACAGGGAGAGGAGGAAGGGTAAGATGGAAAAGAGAAAAGGGGAAAAGAAAGAAAGTGAATAAGGGAGAGAGATAGAGAGAGAGAGAGAGAGAGAGAGAGAGAGAGAGAAAGGGGAGAGGAAGGGAAAAGAAATGTGGAGAGGAGAGGGAGGGTGGAGAAGAAGAGGGTAAAAAGTCGAGATGGGCATGGGGAGAAGAGAGAGGAAGATGAAAAAGAGAATGAGGTGGAAGAAGTGAGAGTTGCGCGAAGGGAGGGGAAGGGACAAGAAGGTACGAGTCAACGATAGACAACACGTTAAAAACTCCATCTGCAGTAACCACGGTAACTGTGAGAAACCAACTAAAGTAATACTAATAACGCGGGATAAAGACAAAAGGTGAAAGAGATATGATATGATAGATACAGCCAAAAAGAGAGTTAAAGATAGGAATTCATGAGAAAGAGAAATAGGCTAGATAAGAAGAGAGGGATCGAAGGTGAGTTGCAAAAAGAGTACGTTTCTCGAGATTTAAAAATCAATTCTTTTGGAATATTCTTACAACAACGGTTGGAGATCTCGGTTTAAATCAGGTCATCAACGGGCAACAAGTCAATCTGAATTCCACCTAGAATTATGATACGGGATCAAAAAACAACCTCAGGGACATCACAATGTTTGATGTCAATTAAGAGAGAAACAAAAATCACTTTATCATCCATAAAAACTCTCCTTTTCCGACACCTTTCAGGTTGGATTTCTCTCCACAACAATCCGCAACGTGCGAGGAAACAAGGCAACTGTCTCGAAACATCAATCATTGCTTTTAATTTCTTCCTTTCCAAATTGCCAAGAAAGAAAAGGGGTTAAGATCGAAAAGATCTCGTTCTCTTTTTTTCTCCCTCTGGATGGCAATTGTCAGGTATCTAGGAGGAGAGAGTATGGCTGTTTCCGCTCTTCAGCTGACGGGAAATTTGCGGCGTACCGAGCAAGGCAGGAGCGTATGGATGGGTGTGATAAGATAAAAAAAACTCGATTATTTTCCCCTTGATATAAAAGATTCTCAAATCTCTGCCAGTATTTGATTGTCATTTACGAAATAATCATAAACATATTGGGTTCAGAGATGGAGAGTACATTTTTGTTGAACCCAGAACATTTGCCGAAGAGGGTTCGTTTCGCTAAATCGCAAAAGGTAGGGGATGAAGAAGACATTTGAAACTTTTGAACTTCTGATTTTCTTTATGGGGGAGGGGGCAACGTTCAGACGTTTTATTACTATTTTCTGTATGACCATAACTTAACAGCATCTTTTAATGACTTTGTGTTTTAACAATTTCATTTTTACTCTTTCGTTCCCGTCAACAACAGATGTGTAACCATGGCAATGTCACCTGAGCTTCTTCACGTATTTTAATCAATTTTTACAACAGTAACTGTTAACATTCAATAACACAATATCTCCCTCAGCTTCAGTTTTTTCTAGAATTCATTATGCTTTTGTATGTTTTCACAAATCAATGTAAAAACATGTAGGCCTATATAAGAATAACCGAGATTCGTTTGGGGAAATCACGATTATACTTCATTATATATCATATTTACGTGCAATTCCTTGTCACCTAAAATATATTTTACCTAAACCCCAAAACCAACAGGCACTACAAGATCAATTCAAATCAAACAAAATCAAACAAATAACCAAATAAACAAACAAACGAAGCAACAACAACAAAACATGATGATGAACCATCATAGTGCGCAGAAGCAGAAGCGTTCGCGAAATGCTCAATTTTATATCAGATTTAATCCATTTCGAAGTGTAAAATTTAGCGGCTCTAGACCACTACCGAATATCGCGAACTTTTATTGTTTTACAGTTCGTTTACACCCTTTAAAATGACGCAAAGCAATCTCCCTTGTTATTTTCATTATTGTTTCTGCCACAGGAAGGGTCTAATGTTTACCCCGGTCCTATATTACGGATGCAAACCCCTGAACGTGACTGAAAACTTATCATTTATATTGCCCGTAGAGACCTTGACATTTAATATGACGTCACAAGAAAGTTAGCCCCCATGAGCTGGTAGAGGTATCATACAGGGTAATATGTTACCCCCCTCTGCACGCCTTCCCTGCCCGGGGCGAGGGACGACCCAATTCCGGCTGGTCAGACTCGCAGTGGTCGAATTGAGCAGGTGTGAAAAACACGCCCTGGACTTTTGTTATGTTTACCTCTGAAGTTTATCCAGGAGAACTAAAGTTTAAATGAACTTGAATTACGGAACAAGTAAGTTTTTAGACCATAACACAAATTCATTTTAATTATTTCTTGTTTATTGCGAGTGATGAGTGGTTGCCACTATAGGGCGTGTCTTGGGGAAGACGTTGCTTCGTCACTGAAAGTTAATGGAGTACAGAGATGATACTTTTAAATTTAATCTGTAAAAAAAGAGGGGGAAGAGAAGAAGGAGGATTGGGAGGAAAAGAAGAAGAAGGAGCAACAACCAACAAATAAAGAAGGAGAAGCAAAGAAAAAATATTTAAACAAGAAGAGGAAAAAGAACAAGGACAAGAAGGAGAAGATGAAGAAGAAGAAGAAGATGATGACGACGATGATGATGATAATTAAGATTGAGGAGATGGAGATAGGGTAAGAGGAGAGGATAAAAAGGAAAAAGGAGAGGCGCAGAAGATGTTGAAAAGAAAGATGGCCAGAAGGATGCCAAGGGTATATATATAAAAGTAGGAAAACGATATAGAAAATAGAAACAATGAGAATGGAACTAATACTATTACTGTAAAAAGTATTTATGAAAAAAGCACAACAGAGTCGTGCTGCCCCTCGGAGGGAAACGAAATAACATAGAATTCAAAGAAGATTGAGAAGGTCTTGAAAAAAGCAGAAACATAATCACCAATTAACGGTTTGGATATCAAAGAGGAGCCCCTAATCAATATCCTTGTCAATGCACCATGAAACTAGATTGTTCCCCCCCCCTCCCCAATGATGACAGTGCCCCTCAATGGCTGGACCCCAGGATATGCGTTTACGTATCATGAATAATTGGCAGTAACACATTTTAGTAACTGACTGACAAGTGAGAGAAATAGACAAATTTCATTATGACCTTCGAAAATATGACCCACATTCTATGCTGAGATGCAACTGGTCAAGAAGGAAAATGCGGGAGAGAGCGAGAGAGAGAGATGATACAAACAGGAAATAAAATTTATCCGATTCCAGGAATTACTTGTATATTTAAATTTTATGGATGCCGTAAATCAAATTGATTTCTCAATCATCTGATCGTTTCTGGGACAGGCGTATTATTTTGTTGTTGCTATGAAAGAAAAGAGGAAGTGTCATTTCTCTCTCTCTCTCTCTCTCTCTCTCTCTCTCTCTTTCTCTCTTGTTGAAATAAATGACATTTAGTTCCCGTATTAGTAGAAAACTACGAAGATATACTATGGAAGAGAGAGCATATATTATGATAGATAAGAAGATGAATTCTCTCTGTTTATGGTTGAGGATAATGACAGTCAATTTGTACCTGTACAATTTGAAGTAATAGAAATCTACGAGGACACTGTGCTAATGGGAGAGCATATATACAGGAAGGCATATTTATTGTTGTTATGATGGAAAAGAAGAAGTGTTTTGTCTCTCTTTGGTTGAGCTAAATGACAATTGATTCTACCACAAGGATCCCGGTCGAAGCCTCAGGGCATCCCGCTGACCTATTTCCTGTTGATCGATTATTTTTTATAATATTTCGTTGATTCAAGACAATGTCAAGAGGCATGCGCAGCCGGCACTTGACTCGGACGGACCCGAGAAAGAGGTCACATCTTAAAAGCAATCTTGTTCATAAAATGGTTACTGGTAACTGTTACCCCCTTGGAAAAATTTGGATTGGGGGACGAGGGGAAAGTTGAAGTTGATAACTTGCACCATCTTTAACCATGTCAAGAAAACATTGACTAGGACTTGTGGGAAACAACTCAAAGGAAATTTCAATCTTCTATTGTATGCAAACAAAATCGAGTGGTTTAAGCACTTGACTTTAAAAAGGCAAAGGTCCTGGGTTCGATCCCCGATACGAACATATCAATAAAGTATTACGTAATCCCAACATGATTTCCATGAGATATACAATAGAATATTGATATAGAGGGGATTTCTTGAGTATCTTTGCGCTCGTGTTAAACATAAATATGATACACTGTTAATGAACTTATTGATAACATCACGAACATGAGAATGCTGAGGAAAATCTAAAGGCACCTTCGTAGAAATATAATCATTGTTTTGGTATTGTTTTATTATTGACTGTAAGGGTATTGTATGAATGGTTGAAATGACTTATTGTTATTATAATTTCCTTCCTGCATCCTTCCTCTCGACGTCAATTTCGTAAACATTTCAAGATCGAATTTCCGTCACCCGGGGGACCGGAATGTCACAATTCAATGTGTATCTCCCCTTGGTGATTCCAGAGACATGACAGTAACTGTATCCCTTGTGATCCCCTCTGCTGGAGCAATGTGGGGTAATAGGATATGGATAGGAGATACAATCTCCTGTCTCCCGAGAATCGAGACCGGCAACGGTGCTTCGTGTCCTGCGGCTACCGTTGTCCCAGTTCATGCCCACCGTATGTCTTCGGGTAATCTTCAAGCAGAAGTCGCAATTACTGCGTTGCGTCACTGCTCCTATTCATTCATCCGTGTACACGCATATTGATTAGTATACGTATCAAACTTCATCAGGGGGTTTCATCTCAAACTCTCCAATGGAGCGATTGTATTTTTTTAATACAGGAAATATAAATTGAATTGACTTCCTGCTACAGGTAACGTCTGCAATAATTACTACGCCATATTTTGATGTCGTGTCTTGATTACTTCGAAGCTGAAACGCCTACCCTTGTGCGCGACCTGGAAAGGAGAAGTGTAAATGAATTAACGATGCCCTTGAACTCGCGTGTCTTAAAAGGGGGCGAGAAGAAAGGATATTCGTTCCATAACTTGTTGCCCCAAGCGCAAAAGAGGAAACCGATATTGTGATGGTGACCGACATAATTATAGGGATGGATAGCCTCGTTCTCAAGTTCTTCGTTTTATTATCAAAATTCGTCTCTAGTTACTACGAGCGGAAAATCATTTTAGAAGAATATTAAATGTCTCTATGATCATGATTACGATAAGGAAGAGTAGCAATGGTCCTGGATGTGGAAGGGGTGCATGACAGGGTGGTGATGATGGTGATGTTGAGGGTGGTGATGGTGTTGTTAATGGTGTTGGTGTTGTTGTTAGTGACTGTTGATGGTGGTGGTTGTTGCTATGGTAAAGTTGGCGGTGGGGATGATGGTGGTGATTAGTGGTTATGTGAGTATGGTGGTAGTGGTGGAATTTTGGAGGTGGTGATGGTGGTGGTGTTGGTGGTGGTATATTGGTGTTGATGATGGTGATGGTAGTGGTGGGGGTGGTAGCAGTGGTGATGATGGTAGCATTTGTGATGGCGGTAGTCGTGACGATGGCGGTGGTCGTGGTTGCGGTGATAGTGATAATGGTGGTTGTTCTTGTCATTGGTGTAGATAGGTGGTGGTAGAGGTCTTGTGCGAGATGGATGATGGGTTTGGGAGTTCTCACTTGAGTGCCCGTGTAAGGGGTCATCGGTGTGTTAATTCAAGTTCAAGTTCAAGTTCAAGTTTATTTATCTTTCTTTCATAACACACATTATAAATATGGTGGTATAGTAGCCTGACTGCTCAAAACGTCGCTGTTTTCACGAAGTGACGGTAGTGAAAAGAAATTGCATTCACTTTGCGTTACGATTTTCCTCACTACCGTCACTTCGTGAAAATAGGGACGAAAAGTAGTTTAATCAATCAATAAAATAATCATTTGAAGGCATTACAACATATTCTGGATCCACTTGTAAGTCCCAAATATCCTGGTCTAAATAGCATCTGAGTGACTGCGCCCCGACTGCGCCCTATATTTTCATCACTAATATACTTCGTGCTGCAGAAAGTGACACTACCAACTCCGAATGGACATCACCAAGTACCATCTCATCATTATCACCACCCACCCAATAATAAACAATCAACAAGTCTTGACGTTATCAGCTGTAAACAGAGACATCACCTAGCCGTGGATATCAGGCTCTTCTTCTCAAAGGCATCACCAATGATCTACCTTCACAAACCTCCGAACAGGGCATAGATACTGGACAGCAACGACTTGGAACGCCTTCTTGTGGGAAAATTAATGTCTCTCGCTGTCTCATTAGCATCTTGTTTCATTCAAGATTTGAAATCAATAAATGTAATCAAAGAAGAGTTACAGTCAGCAAGGAATTCCAAGTTTGAGGACAAGACTAAGGCGGAAACGCGCGTTATTGAACCCTGGATTCCAAACCGGAAGCAACTCCAAAAGCAACGACTTCCGCATTAGTGCAACTTCCCGGTGTTGTTTGGTAATGATATCTTTCTTCAATGTAACGGTGTCCCGCCGGGGCGGAGTACCGTTATCTCTTGCCAATCGAGCCAACGATACGTCATCACCTAGATCGTTGGCACCCAATATATATGAATTCTTGAAGATTGCTTGAACTGCATAAGTACTTTTCTTCATCATAAGAATATGATTTCGACTCACATCATTTTCTTCTTCAAGTTGTCATTTAGTATGTTCAGAAAGCGTAAGGAAGCATGGTTTAATAACAAATCAAATTGAGTATAAATGTTGACATTTAGCTGGCCCTTCTTAAATATATAATAATGACAACAAAACAAAATCTTTACAATAAAAAGTGTTACCCTGGCTACCGGCTCTTAAAAAGAGTAGTAGTTATCTGTTTGTTTGATGATAATGATTCGCTAATTAACTTAATCGTTATTAACTCATTTTGTTAGACGAATGAACGAATATATTTTCAAATAATAATAATATGTGATAAGGTTGTTACGATAGAATACAATGAACCTTTGATTACAAACCCCGAGGTGAATATCAGTGTCACTTTGCAAAAGAAATAGAAACAAACTGAATTCACCGTTGAAAGGGGGAAAATAATCTGGGAAATGTGGTCGTACTTCTATGCCTAATAATCTGATTATGTTTGATTTCCGGCACACGTTTTGCACAAGGAGACATTCACCTTCGTATTTAACCGGTATATGAGGCCTTCTAAAATCCATATGGGGGTTAGTAACCCGTAAATGACGCTATACGGTATTTTTCTGACCCCCCCCCCCCCCACACACACACACTACCGAAATCGCAAGCGAACGAAGGGGTGGGGAAATAATGTATTGGAGGGGGCGTGGGGCTGGGGGTTCTGGCATTCATTCTTTTTCACCTGTACCTCGCTTAAAGTCATTTAAAATGAAGGGTATCTGGGAGGGGTGGGGGTGCGATTGAATTTTTTCGGTGAGCGCTTGAGCCCCCATCCCCCTCTTCATCGCTTTATGGGGGAATCATGTTCCCCCAAACACAAGTGCATCACTGTGCTCTGTCAATGGAGCATGTCACACAGGTGAGTGATGGATGATGCGTGCTCTCACTGCCTTGCATCGTCTCGATTGAGAAACATTCATGCTTTCATGTCTTCGGGAAAGAGAGAGAGGTGATGATGGTAGAAGAGAGGGAGAGTTAGAGGGGAGAGAAAGGAGGAGGAGAGAGAGACAGAGAGAGAGAGACAGAGAGCAGAAAGAGACAGAGGCAGAGATAAAGATAGATATATAGAGAGGGGTGACAGTGAAAAAGACTTCCTTAAATGTAGAATCACATTTTACTATAGGTCAGTGATAAAGTGACGTGAAGTCCCTCGGATAGGACTCGTTATTTTCTGACAGCATTGCTTCCTTATGCCAAATGCATACGAGGCGTCATTTCGCTTGCGTAATCACCTGCGCAAAATCAAACCTGTGCAGTTCATCCATCCACCACTGAATCAATATCTAATTGCACTGTTCAATTCGTATTCGCTATCACTCTTCCATGGCGGAGCCAGTAACTGACGCAATCCTACGCCAGACAACTAGCATTCGTATCGGGTAAACTAAATCACTAATTAATCCATCAGTTATACAGAGGTCGCAATCGGTTCACCAACCTGTTACAAACTTCTATCAAATGTTATTACGTAATCCCATACCACCATCATCATCGTGATCGTACACTTGTTATGACAGACAGGTTTGATTTAGATCGGTGGTAATTAGGCACAGAGGTAAACACCCTCCCTTCGTACACGCGTTTCAAGGCATCCTATTTTGGGAACTACATTCGTTTGTATGCGTAGCATGGATCTAGCTATTTAGGGGGTGGGGGCACCGAGATGCTTACTCTGTGGATGAAATGCAAATTTTACAAGGCCGTTGATTAAGGAGGCTGTGGGAAGGGTGTTAGCTATTTTTACTAACGTTACATCCCCTCCCCCCCTTTCTAGGACCGCCCCAACTCTCTCTCTCTCTCTCTCTTTCTCTTCATGTCCATCGCCATTAGTGTCTCGATGCGTATGCATGTATATTCATTTTTTTATTGACATTTGAATCAATCTGAACTTAAATTGTTCGCACTTTGATCGGGAGGACACTCCAACAAACACACAACTTTCTTTATTTATGATGTTCGCAAAACGTCCAAAGAGCGTTGAAACATAAGTAGTGCGTCTTTTACGCCCTGAAAAAAAAAACGTCTAGTGTTCCGCAGGGCGCGTCCCCTCTGCCCCTCACCATCCGCTGTCCCCCTTTAGCTTTAACACTTCAGTTCTGTTGATATTCATCAGAGAGACATGCAATTAGGAACTTCCGAAGCGACGGAAGTCCAGCCAATCTATCTCCAAATGAAACAGGTTTTTGTATTTAGGGAATTCATTTATACTTCCTTTTCGTTCGGAGCCGTGGATTAGCGAACGAGCAAAGAAACAATATGGGGCATTCCTTGTAAAGTCAATTAGATGCTGTCCGGATTTAACACTTTCAATCTAAATATTTTTTTTAGAGTGAAGAATTATCATCATGTACTTGATCGCAAATTGTGCGATCCTTGTACCTTTTAATGACAGGATAAATGCCTGTCATTATGCAGAAACCAGCTCCAAGCAAAAACAAATGATATAAACGGGTAGAGATCGATCCATTTCAAAGAAAAACAAATTTACTGTTTAAATGTGGAGAAAAAAAAAACTTTACTCGGCTAAAGAACGAGAACATTAACCCGGACTAGAGTTCATTCATTTTAGTTTCCAAACCACTGGTTTAATAGCTTTATTCAATCATTCCCAACATCAGTATCAATTGCATCTTCAACCCTCCCTAAACGAAGGAAATTGAGGCTTTATACCCCTGTGGGTGAAACATCGGAAAGTATCATTGCTAATTAATGTTGCACTGTTGGACAGTTTCATTAAGTTAGTCGGAGTTGATAAGTTGGAATATCCCTTCCTAAGTTCCTGCGATTAAGTATTTTATCGCGAAATGAAGTTCATTTTTTGAGAATTGACTTGACATTGCCGAGAATGTTTTTCCGAAGGATCACGCAACCTTTCCTGTATTCCTGGTTTTTCACTTGCGGTGTAACATTGTTTACTGGTAGTTTGAAATGTAACATCGCGTGACTCAGAGAGAGAGAGAGAGAGAGAGGTAGAGTGAGAGAGAGAGAGAGAGAGAGAGAGAAAGAGAAAGAAAGAAAGAAAGAGAGAGAGAGAGAGAAAGAGAAAGAAAGAAGAAAAAAAAAAAGAGAGAGAGAGAGAGAGAGAGAGAGAAAGAGCGAGTGAGTGAGAAGGGGTGAGAAGACAATCGTAAAGCAGGGCTCCCACTTAGACGAGTTGTATTAGCGAGTTATAGCGAGGTGTGGTGAGTTGCCTCAAAGAGGCACTCGCAATAACTCGCGAACAATTCAGTATGGCTCAGCGTAACTCCTTACAACATTCCACGACTCTCCCCACAGTCGCGAGCAGCTCCAAAATTTTGAAAATGTTCAAAAAAATTATCCGATTCGTTGTAATTCGAGGTGAACTCGCCTACACTCGTAATAGACTCGCATTACCCGTAACGAGCTCGCGCTGCACTCTTCAATACTCGTAGCAACTAGCCACATTATGAAGAGTGTAGCGCGAGCTTGTTACGAATAATGCGAGTATATTACGAGTGTAAGCGAGATCACGTCGAGTAACAACGAATTTACCTCGAGTAACAACGAATCAGTGAAAATTTTGAACATGTTCAAAATGTTCGGTGATTCGTTGTAGCTCGCGGTGAACTTGTCTAACACTGTCTTGTAATATACTCGTAGCAACTCGCCACCTTATGAAGAGTGCAGTGTGAGCTTGTTACGAGTAATGCGTGTATATTACGAGTGTAGGCGAGTTCACTTCGAATTACAACGAATCGGGGAATTTTTTTGAACATGTCCATTATTGTGGAACTGCTCTCGACTTCGAGGAGAGTCGTGGAATGTTGTAAAGAGTTACGCTAAGCCATACCGAATTGTTCGCGAGTTATTGCGAGTGCCTCTTTGAGGCAACTCACCACACCTCGCCATAACTCGCTAATACAACTCGGCTAAGTGGGAGCCCTGCTTTAGAATGAGAGATGGAATGCTAGAAAAGGGTAGATGAGGTGAAAAGGCAAAGCGAAAGGCAGAGATGCAGAGAGAGAGAGAGAGAGAGAGAACATGACGAAACATGAAGGATGTGCCTGACGAGGGTGGCGAAACGTGGAGTAAGATCTCAGTCTGTTTATTATTTTTTCTTAAAAGCCAAAACTTAGTAATATCTAGCCATTCTTTGTTCATATTTGCAATGGAAAGCAGAGTGGCGCAGCGGAAGCGTGCTGGGCCCATAACCCAGAGGTCCGAGGATCGAAACCTCGCTCTGCTAATATTTTATTTCTTCTTTTACTTGTTTTACAACATTTCGTACAGAATATATGAATATAGCAAAAGAGAAAGGTTGAAGGAGAAAATTGCCATGCTTGTAAATGATAGTAAAGGAGGTATTAGATTACTATTAGGCCTATATACTATTATGATTAGAAATACGAATTTTTCCTTTTTTAATGATACTATAGCTGTTATCTTTATCCTCTCTGAGTTCTGTTCTCTGAGATCTGTCAAGGACTATCCCAAACCACCACAGCTCCAGTTGATCACCCTCTCCCAAAAACGTCATTATTCTCATCTTTACCTTGTTGGCATTCTCAGTCTCTGATTCATTTCAGACAACACTTTTTATTCACCTTAGCGTGAAGGATGCATTGGTCACTTCTGACTTTTCTTTTAATCAGGATTACATACGTATAAACAGCTTTCAGGTATTTCAATTCTATTCTATTTACGTTTTGAGTAAACTTTGATGCATTTCCGTCAACATCTATTCAGTTTAACATGATGACTGGTCTTGCTTGTTGTACAATTACTGATAAACGCCGAAGGAATGTTGAGCAAATGGAAAACAAAATTAAGTGAAGACAAAATAGATCACTTTTAAATAAAATAGAGCAAATAAATGATGATTCATGAAATGTAATCAATAATCTGTTTTCTTAAGTGTTTATCTCATCATTCAAGAAATGTAAAGCTCTTTGGTTCAAAATATATTTGGAATTCATCCGTGTGGGAGGGTCTTCAAGCAAGGATACAGCTCAGTCATGGTCGAGAAATGTTACTGGGCTATTCTCAAGCTAAAACTGAAACATCAAACAGTGAGAGCTTATTTTCAGGGTATTTGGATACCTAATCGAATAGAATCGACCCACGCGAGATATCCAAGGTCGTGTGCATTGATCATCGATTTCTACGAATTGCCTCCAACGTCCATGACTTCGTCGCCCGACCTGTTGGCATACATTACGATTATTGCTCCGTCAACTTGACTCGCCCCCGCAAAACTTGGATTCCCCTCCGTCGATCTCTACAGGTGGGACATGAACATTTGCTGCGCGCGGGCGTCAGAGCGGATCGTGACGTCACACAGGCGTTGAACTAGTCTAGAGGCACAGACCCATATTACTCATAAAGCGTAATAGAGTGTCTGAGCTCAATGATATGTAAGACTATGAAGACTGCACTGTCTATTGCTCCCCGTAAGTCATGTACTAGGTGCCCCTAATAAAGCAACAGACTGACAGCGTTAATTTAGTTCCGAGGCTGTATGGAATGATGTTCTAATGTCAAAATAGAGTCTGTGTTTGCAGACTAGTCTCGAACATAATAAACCCATTCACCTGTGCGTATCGATAAATAGAATTCAATTCTCTTCGACGTTCGCCCACCTTATTGACCTAAAATGAACCTGTCGGGCTGTACCTGCTCTGTCGGGTGAGTGGTCGGGTGTTTACCGCCGTGGATTACTTGCTAAACATACAAATATACGGAAATCGTGCGGAGAAGAATTAACTAATCGGGTGAAGATGACACAAGTGTTGACCTCTCGCACATCTTCGGAAACTCCAACATTTGGCATCGGGTTTCGGAGAATCCACTTCCGTTTTGGATTAGTCAGTTCAATCGTTCCTATGTCTTCTCTAGAAATAAAGAGAAACTTGACGGTGTTAAAGGAACATGTCAACCATACCGTCAACTCCTGCCAAGCATAATGAAATAACACATTGTCATGGCACATTGGCGATTTTGTTTTCTGGAAAGGCAGGAAGTTTATTTCCTGAGTTCTATGATTTCCTCTTAGCGACCCTGGCTGCGTGTCTCGTCGAACTTCCGGCGATATGAGAAAATAGAAAATCGATATCATGGGATGCATGGGCTATTTATCGTGAACTTTGTCAGAACGATTCTGACATATTTTTGATTGATTGAAATAACTTGACATTATTGAAAGTGCCAGCAATTGGGTTTGATAACCCGGTGTACTATAAGTGTGTAGTATAGTGTAAATAGTTATAGTGGACCCCTCTGTTTCCAATATGTATTCCCTAATTGCTGTAAATGATTATTATTGATTTGTAAAGTTTTGTTGGAAACAGAAATAAAATTGATTGAATTCGGAATTGAAAAATAGTGTAAGTTTAAAATGGATTTGAATTGCTATCAATATTATTGACTCATTGGCCTGGAAAGGAAACATATTTTATCAAAATAATAAAGTGCAGCGATATATGGGAAAATATGAGAAACAATATGAGGAGACATAGATAATTATAATCATTATGATGGATACCTATTTGTCTATGATAGATTGTAGCAAAATAATGTAGCAAAGAAATGGGATAGTGGATGTTAGGAGAGAGAGGGAGAGACATAGATAGAGGTAGGGGAAGATAGAGGATTGGAGAGGGAGAGCGAGGATAGAGACAGAGAGAGGATAGAGACAGAGAGAGGATAGAGACAGAGAGAGGATAGAGACAGAGAGACAGAGACAGAAAGGGGGGGGGGGGGTAATAACGGCAATTAGTAATATTACGATAATGACTTGATAATATACCTTGATAACTTGGGGTTAATGGGTAAAGAACACGAGAGACGGGTGAAATAAAAATATAAAAGATGATAGATTGATCCGATTAAGTAGGTAAAAGAGGTCATGACATTTGTACCGACAAACAGACAAACAAACAGACACATTATTGAGAGAAGGATCTAAATCAGTTCAAAGCAAAGTTATCAACCACTAAAACCTTTTCAATAAATGTCACAAGTGCTTCCTGTTTTTCTTATTGAAGATACCAGATCACTCAATCAAATTGTTTAGAAATTATTCAAAGTTATAGAAAAAGAACTCCCCCATCAATCACAGAAGAATGAGACGTTACTCTCCGCGAGGCGAACGACCCTCCCAGTAACCCCTACTATTATGATCTACTATTCAATTAATATTGACTTAATCGATAAAAGTAGCGGATTCCTTCGGAGAAGTGCGATCAACTGTGCGTTTATTCGCTATTTTGACACCGCCTGACTCACCGATGTATAAATAAACACAGCTACAGGTCGTTCACTATTGCTCACTATCAATAGAGGAATGTTGATCGTGGCGGGGGCGATATTAAACAAAAATTATTATCTCCTGTTTCCTGATAAATTTATACTTCTGAAGATTTTGATCAGCCTTGCGATTAATTACGCTAAAGCAAATGTTTTGTGATTTTGTTTGTTGACGGGTGCCGTGCTTGTTTTCTATTATTGGCAAGCTGTGGCTCCATTAATCTATCCTTATCATTGGAAATTAAATGTTTGTATTTTTGACTCACCGCCTAGATATGTCACTGAGACAGGCTGAATATTTGATGCCTTCATCATCAATCTGTCTTTTTTGTGCTTCTTAAAATTAATCACATGTGACCTAACATAACCTTGATAGCTTTTCAAAGAGAAAATTATCTGTGAAATTGTATTGACAGAAGTTTATATTGTTAGCGCATGGAAATGATTGACGCGTTCACGTAATTTCATCCATAAGTCCCTTAGAATTAGTCATCAAGAAAACGAATTTAATGTTTGACAAAGATGCATGTTATCTATGTTATAACAACATATTTCTAGTTAGCAGTGCAGTGCACCTCAAATCAGTTTACCAGGATTGATTTATCAGAATAAAACAATACAAGGAAAATCAAGGTTTTTCTAAATGATACTTTTTTAAATCGGAAGTGTACATTCAAAAGTTAATGCAACAGGACAGATCTTTTCGATTGATTCAAGAGTTAACAGGAAATCAAATAAGCATGACAATTACAACAACTTTGGCCTCTTTATTTCGACGGTTTTGGAGTCATGCCCAGTTAATTTGAAAGCCTCAATAGCAGGGGTGCTAAGAGGAGTTATCTATTTCCAAATTGTAACAACCTGTAATAACCTCAGATCGGAGATACTACATGTATTCGTGCTATTAAAAACACCACTCTCTTTCAAAGTAAAGCATCGTGTAATATATATTGTGGACGAGATATATAAATGCTTATTCTGTTCTGTACTATTTTGTCTCTGCTTTTTCAAATCTACAATGAAATCCATGAACTTAAACAACACAGACTAATGTATTTTCATTTTGAATTTCTTAAAAGTTTCAGGTATCGGTGTTTTTACGTTTGTATAATGTGACTAGCTGGACCCGCGGAAATCCGCGGGATTCTAGAGGGGGGCGGGGGGTGTAAATAGATATATAGAGACTGTCTAAATTAAAACCACCAAGAACTTTATTTGCCATTCAGGCCATTAAAAAAATGTTTTGCGTCCCCGCCCTTACTTTTTGGGGGCCGGCCATTTTGAAAGAAAAAAAAAGGGCCTCCTCCTTCCCATTTTTCAAAAAGACAGGACGCCAAACATGTTTTTTTTTTAATTTGGCCTTGTATAAAAAAATAAAAAAAACGATCCAACTGTACCGGTAGTTATTCTTTAAGCCACTGGAACTGCGTAGAGTTCCGTAGTGTGGAAAGCTTTTACTGCTTTGTCGATCTGGCGTAGGGTAGCGTACTGTTGCGTAGGCATGTAGCGTAGTGTTGCATAAAAAGGCGTACTTTCTGCGTCAAATTTCTACGCCGAAAGTACGCGAAAAAAATTAAACATGTTGAATTGTTTTCGTTCATGTTGCGTACCCCTTTCCGTCCCTCAGCATATAGTAACGTAGGCCAGCGTAGTTGGTACGCAACACTACGCAACTCTACCTATTGACCCCACGCCAATTAGTGACTCGCAAGTGTCACAAATAATGTATTAAAAATATGCTCATCTGACCCTAATTAAACGCCTAAACCCCCCAAGCTTTCGGGGGTTTATGGCCCCTTGAAACCCGTGGACCCCACGCCTATATTATATATACACTCAACCCGCTGCGATCTGATCTCTCCCCCCCCCCCCAACTTTGAAGAATGTAACCCCCGAGCTCTTGGGGGTTTATGGCCCCTTGAAACCCGTGGACCCCACCTCTATATTAGATATACACTCAACTCAGGACCCGCGGAAATCCGAGGGATTCTAGAGGGGGGCGCAGGCAAAAAATTAAGTTTTTCATTTTGGAGGCTCCATTTCAAATTTTTGGGAAATTTTCGGGGGCTACTTTTTCAACTTTCGGGGGCTCTTTTTTCTGGGGCTACTTTTTCATTAATTCATAAAAGGATAGGCCTACACTTTGTTGAGATTTGTTTAGTAGGCTAAGGTTTCAGGCTTTCTACTTCATAATTGCCTATTTAAAAAAAAAAAAACATTTTTCTAGTTCAATAACTAAGTTTTCATGCATTGATTTGATGCAAGAACTGTAACATAATGAACCTAGATTGTGATTAATTCTGACCATGAATTTCGATAATCATTTTTCAAAGTAAAATTTTCACAAGAAAATCAGACAGTCGTTTAAAAACGTAGACATTAGTAATATTTTTACTAATTCTAAGCTCAGGTTTCGTAAATCTATTCACGAAACTATATTGAAATCGCGGCAATAATGATGCAAACCAACAGATAACAATTTCAAAGTGTCAAATGAGTTGAGATGAGCTTGCAGGAAGCTCAACACCGGCGCCGCAGGCGTCGGACGCCTGCGGGGCGCGGTCCCGGTGTTGGAGCTTCCTGCAAGCTCATCTCAACTCACACACACTGCACTGCGTGTTGATTGAAGGCAGCTTGCGACCGAACTGTCAGTCCAATGGTTTTCTTGTGAAAACTTTCCTTTAGAAAATGATGATCAAAATTTTGTATATATGGCCGTAATAATCACAAAATAAGCTTTGATTTCATACCTCCATTCACGAAAACTATATAAAAATCGCGGCAATAATGATGGAAATAGGTCTCTAAGTTGAGCGTTGACGGGAAGCTTCGTGTGTATATTTCTGTGGCTTGTGTAGCGCTAAAGCACATCCTATAGCAAGACGCTTTACCCTCGATGATCCCGCCCTTTGCATAGAGCATTTAATACGCAACATAATGTGAGTGGTTGGTCATTTGTTTTGTGTCTCTTTGAGAACTGCAAAGAAATGAGTGTGATCGACGGCGCGGTCTATATAGAGAAAATCATATAGGAAGATACCTAACACGGGGTAAGTCATACCCATTCAGCGTGCATTTAATACGCAACTTAATGTGAGTGGACAGTCATCGGTCGTGTGTCTACGGATGTTATGTTGAATATCCATGAGGTATCTCTGTCGTCACGCATATCCTGCATTATGCATGTCGCGTCTGTTTTCGCCCTGGACGTCGACACGGAGGAGGAACTCGGCCGGAGTATAGCCAATTCCACAGAGTAGACTCTCCCGCGGACGACGGCACCGGGCACGGTTACCCCGAGGGGACGGTTCAGGAGGAGATAGCTGCACCAGCTTCGGTCGGCGATCTCATTAAAAAACAATAGAATACAAAGGCCGGCGGAGACGTCGCGCCCCCCGCGGAGCCTTAGCGTATTACTATTATAGATTCTCCTGTGACTCAATTATCTTCTGAGATGTACCCCCCCCCCCTCTCCCCTCTCTCTTCCTGTTTTATCTCATTCTCACCCTCTTACTCTCTTTCTATCTCCGCTCCTCTCTCTCTCTCCCTTTCTGTCCCCCTCTCACCCCCTCTCTACACCTTTCCCTTCCCCCTCTCCCTCTCCCTCCCTCTCTCTCCTCCTCTCTCTCTCTTTCTCTTATAATAATGTAGCAATGTAGATAGCTTTGCATCGAAACAAAATCAATATGAATTTACATTACCCCTGCACCCCTTCCCCCAAGTCAATGCACAAATCGTTTCTTTACCCTTACCTGCCAACAATCCACCTGTAGTTTGTTGTCACTCTGACTGACAGCTCTGAGTCGAGTCAACGACCTGTCCTATTAAACCGCTCCATAAATACCTGCTCCACTTAACCACGTTAATTACTACTGATTGATGACGTCACAATACAGACGTAATTGCCCGATGTATGTATCTGTTTTATGGGGGCTCGGCGTAGTCACTTAGTCTACAGGCAAAAACTTTAATTCGACGCTTGACCACAAGTACATAAAGACTTGAGGAGAGCCTAGCTCTGTCAATCCATGGCTGTGTCGAATAAAAAAGAACAATGCCTATGGTGTGTAGTTTGGACCGGGCAGTCTGCATAGTCGTACAGTGCAGACACACACATAAACACATTGACTGAACAGGGTCTGTGTCTTTAGACTAGTACTCACCTGATTAATACTGCACTGCCTGGAGCTCAGGGGTATACGTACATACGACACACATGTCAAATTGAGAGTCATTTAAATTTAAGTGTCATCTGTCAATCAATCAACATCACACAAAATGGTGAAATTGACGAGGTGTTATAGATGACGATGACGTAACAATACGAGTTCAATCGTTGTCATCGGGTCATGTGACATAATAATGTATACATGGGTGCAAACCTCAAATTTATTGTTGCAAGATCATGGGGAGATTATTCTTCTATTTTTATTATTCTTGTTTTGTTTTACGAGTTCTGGGAAGAGGTGAAAAATAATTTGTGAGCCTTATCATTCTTATTATGCAAGTGTGGAAGAACATCAGATAAGACATGTTCCCTGAAAAGCATGGCTCTTTAAATGCCTTCATATTCTAAATAGTCATGTCAAATCTTAAAACTCGGGGGGTAGGGTTTTTACGCCACGTGTTCGTGTAGTCCCATATACATCTTTATGTGTACATTGTTTGTAACTTTAACAAGACTTGGCCAAATTTCTTATCATTTTGATGATTCCAGAACCTTGCAATACACACGAATACTAGTTATATGCTAGATGATCAACCTTTTCTGATCGATTCCACACCGTTTCTTTCACAATGCAATTGCATGACCAGAACTCAACTTTATCTTTAAAGGATAACTGCAATAATATACAGCCTACCACACCCTCCCCTTTTCCCATCCCCTCTCCTTTGTAACACAATTACGCCTAATCTGCCGTTGCATTTTCTCTTGTAACCCCTCTGTTATAAACAACTGTGTTTTTACGAAAATTCTTAGCAACGCGTTGATTTCGTGATTGAAAAGAGGGACTGTTTTGAACGGATGCTTTCATCGTAAAGACCAGATATTCGAGCAAAAAATAGATTTAAAAAACCCAAACAAAATCAACAAACAAACACAAACAAAGAACCCGAACACAAACGTTACCCCCCCAAAAAAAATCAAACAACTAGCAAAAAGAAAAGTACCTACAAATTCGAGATTTCCAAACGGTTGCACGAGTAGAAAAAAAACAAAAACGATTCGATTCGTTGATATGGGGGGGGGGGGGGGGGGTCTTCATATTCCACAAACGCTGCGAACGATTTTACCACAATCTTTTGAGATAATCAACATTTGTTCGCTACATCTGATATCATTATTCCGTCACGCACCAACGATTTAGCATTTTAATCTAGATCTACATAGAATGTGATAGCTTTATTTTAATACTACATGTAATTCGGATATTCGAAAATACACAAACTCATAGCGTTTTCCTACCTGTAGTTAATCCTCCAAATTACAAATACAATAAAATCCATTTGATATGATCCATTTATATATAATCCAAGAGCTGTAGGGAGAAATGGGTGGTACAACATTTATTTTACTATGATTATAGGTACTGGGAGTATTTGCATTGTATACTTAGTTTTGTGTGTTTATATTTCCATAGCACCAAGAGTTACAGCGCGCTTTAAATTAGTGTACGCGTAGGTTTTTTCTTTGTGACGCAACAATGTGCTATCCCTAAATGCGCGTAATGTAGGCTAAGGGCAATGTGACGTAATAATTAGGTGGGTACAGCGATTGAGGGGGATACCGGGTTTGCTTGGATAATAAAACGCGAATCAAAATATCGACCGACTAAAGAGTGAGGAAGGGATCCCATCATATTTATCTTCCTCTTCCCTTCTCCCTCTCCCTTATCTCATTTTCTCTCTATCTCTATCTCTTCTTTTATCGCAATTCGATATGAAAATATATTTTTCTAAAATATGAAGATACAAGATTACAAAGATTTATTAATCATCTGCTTGGTGATAGCATCTATACTAGCGATATGATTTGCTGAGGCAGCCTTTAAAAACCTTATAATTTGTTTGTTTGATAAAAAGGTAATTCCATTTTTACTGAGCGCCAGGTATAGTTTCTGACGTAATAAAACTTTGAATTTAGTTTTAGTTCCACTTCTTATTGAAAAGATTATCACAGTTTCTAGGAATTTGATTCTGTCGTTTGAGATGCTCCTGAAGGACCTGAAGTTAGGTCATTAATATAAGTCAAACATACACCTCCTTAAGTAATAATATTTCATTTCCTTCAATTTTTTAATCCCATTTTAAAATGTTCGCCTATTTCGGAGAAAAGGGGACTGTCGTTTGCGTCAGCATTCCCGAAATCATATCTCTTGAAAATATGAAGATGATTTATACTTATTTTCTTGCCCATCACTATTATTTTTGATGAAAGATCTTGAGCGTCATAAGGGGCCACTTCATTGTGTTTGACATTGTTTTTGCAAATGAATTTCGTGTGAAATTCTGATCAATGGAGTTAACCAGTTAGCAGTCGTTTTCTTGAGCTGCATCAAGTCATAATTGACCAAGGGGATCATTCAATCAGGAGTTAAATTACTGATCGCAATCAAAGGGATTTGTTGTCAGGTTCCTGAAGGCTTTGGTCAAATGACTAGGCAAAAAACACCCCGATGAGTATGGTTTCCTTAACTCCCTTTTTCCAAGGTGCCTTGATCAAAAGTCGGTTGTACGACACTTGCTCCTGCGACAATAATATTGCTCAAGTGACAATATCCTACACTAAACACAGATCTCCTGACTTTAACCCTGGACCTAAGCCTAAACTTAAACATATCTACAACCACTTGCAATCCTAACCATAACCCTATACCTTTGACGAAATAAAGCCAGAAGAAATAATTCCTCCACGGCCAGTATTTTTCGCGAACCGAATTCCTTAACTCCAAGATCTGGAACCTTCACTATACCATAGCCTAACCTTAACCCTATAAAGAACCCTAACCCTAAATCCTAACCTAAACCCATTTCTAAACTCAAATTGCATCCCTAACCTTGATCCTATACTGTGATTTAAATAAAGCTCGGAGCAATTGTTGCCGGAGCAATTAAATGTGGGATCACCCGATTGATGTCATATAGTTTGTGTACATATTATCCTCTCTGAGATGCAGAGGGTTAAATCACTGTCGAGAGTCTTTAGTGAAAGTTTGAATCGCTGGCAGGCTGCGCTATTTAGTTGTCATGATTTGCGATTTTCTTCGTCATCCTAATTAAATCGGCAATTTCTAGGAACTCGCACGTTTTGCTATTAATCTAATTTTTCTGCGATTGATTCCACTTACTGAAGGAAAGTTTGCGTGAGAAGAAAAGACACACAGAGAGGTAAGTTGTGAGGTCAAGTAGAGAGAGGGGAGCACATGAGAATACACTTTTGCATTTTATTAGTGCTTGTTTTCCGCGTGCTTGTTTATTATATTTGGGGGTTTCTTTTCATGTTTTTGTTAATGTTTTTTTTTATATTTAATTTCAATGAATATTACATGACTTTTGTATTTGCTTCTAACTGGCATGACCACGGAATACCACCTTACATCATCGAAAAATATCTCTTCTATAAATATTAATACATACACGTACTAATGAGCATGTGGCAAACTGAAATTTATGACATTAATTCCTTGCCATACACATACAAAAATTCCAGTAATCTTGGATTTTCTCTAATGGTGTTATTGTATTGGTGATTTTTCTTTTCTTTTCTTTTCATAAAACAATTACTTTTTCATAATTTAAGAAACATCAACACCTTGCTTGATGAAAAATAAAGAAAACAATTCTGGCATGGAGATATCGGAGAGATCAAGGTCTAATAATTTCATGTCGTGCATTAAATGATTATTTCCAGGGAAATAGAATAGCAATTGAAATCATTAACCCATTATGATATTAAAGCATATCATTCATGTTGGCTAACCAGACCTGTGGACCGCCATGACCAGACCTGTTCTAGATACCTGTCGATGGTCCCCGGTGTGGTATCATCAGTCGGTCGGGGTCTATTCGATACTTCCTTCACCATGACACAGAGCTTCCGAGAAAAGGAGAACCACTTTTTTTAGACTGAGGCAGAGAGTTTACATGAAAACTGTCTAGTTCATGTCGAGTGGTGTCGCGGGGAAACTGCTTAAAACACTGGAGATGCAGGGGTCATTGATTCGAACCCTGGCTTTGAATTAAGAAATTGCAGTAATTTAAACTTCAATGTAGTTTTAATACATGGAATAGTATAAAAAAGAAGAAAAAAATTCAAAGGAATGATCAAAACATACTGTCCTTTTTCATCTTTTCTCTTTGAAAAAAAAAAAAAAAAAAAAAAAAAAAAAAAGCCGGGATAGGCTTACTTTACACACGTCCCCAACTCCAGATCCACCCCACCCCCCAAACAAAATAAAACAAATCCCCATTTCACCTTTAAAGTTCACGTTATTGGATTTTACCACTTTAACAAGAGGCGAGTTAAGGTATTCTGGGAGTTTGTGAGATTTATGGTTTCTTTCATAGAAAATGGAAAGCGGTGACGGTGTTTTTGGAACTATACATGTTATTCGTACTGAAAATAAATGTTAGTGTGTCTTTGCGCCTCTCCACTATAGTCTAGACCTGCATAGAGTGAGATAAAAGCAAGGAAACGGATGTGTCTATATTATCTGTTTACTCGCTGCTCAAGGCACAGGGATAGGTAAACATGTTTACAAAATACATCAGAGGTTACACGATGTTACGGAATTCAAATTCACACTGCATTAACAAATTGGGTACGGTGTGCAAGAAAATGGAAGTGGGGGTTAACGGGGATAGGGCACGAGAGTATGGCGTAAGGGGGGGGGGGTGGAGCATAATAGCACACATTTTCAATAAACTACCTGATGCCCATGCAAGCACGCATCCCACATCGTTGGCAAATGGTTCAGTTGGGCACTTCAATCCGATCGCCTTGGGCACTCCTATTTTCACTTGGCCTATACCAAGTATCATATTCTTCTCAGATATTTCTCGGTCCGTTTTTTCATGCCATATTGATTCATTTATGTATTTTTTTCCGACACCGGGCAGGAAAAAAACATCAACAACTAACACAAGGCTTGTTTGCGTTGTAGCCCTACATCATAAAAGGATCATACAATAAACAATAACTAGAGAAAGTAATTATAAGTAACGCTTTTAATTTTAAGTTAATTATGACTGACATTCTAACATGGCTATAACAGGTAGGCTAGATCTGCTTTCAGAAAAGAAAATATCACCGGGAATCTCTTGTGCGACAAGCATATTAAAGGTAATACAAAGTTTTGGGAAATTTTGAAAATTGGGTGGATAGTCATTCTATACAATTTTGATATATTTTGATGACCCTGTGGATATATTATAAGCAGTAGAAAATTTAGCCCCTAAAACACTTCTGCTTTCGAGATAAATTGAATATAAAAATTTACCGGTGCTCCCGGTAAATTTTGATGAATTTCAAAAAGGCGCCTACAGCCGTACAAATGGTAGCTGCGACAATGAAAATCTCAGAATATGTATTTGTGATATATAATTTCCAAACGGGAATAGCTAATCGGTCGATTTTAGTCGAGAAACATATAGCTTAATAGCTTAATAAATATCTTGAACTTGAGAGGGAGCTATACAACATAAAGAGTTTATTATGTTATTTTCATAACTTTAGACTCGATTTCAACCGCGACAACGATCACTGAATATTGTAGGATCGCATACGCTTCCAATATGTTCATTTGAACCAAATTCATGACTTCATATCAAAACTTTGTAATACCTTTAACAAATAAACCCTGTTGGATGTTGTTCTCACAAGGAACTAAAGATGTTTTGCTAATGATCACTGTAACGCATTGTTATCAAAAGCACCGACTTATTTATATTTGTCCGAATGACGTTGGTCTCTTTTGAGACCAGGTCTACACGCATTAAACCAGATCTATTTGTTTTAGTCCAGACCCATGCACGCGCTATTAGATCTAGTGATATTAGACCTTACATTATATACGTCATCTAAAGTAATTAGGCGGCAAATCTCAGAGTGTTTAGACATCTATAATTCTACGAAGCGAAATATTGGAATGCTATACCACTTGTTGATGTCGCCGCCTCTGGAATGGCGGCAACTTGGAACTTTTGGCAAGCATTACTCTGGCCACATAAACGCGTGGTTACTAGGAAGACATTGTATTGGTGTTACTAGGTATAGTATAGCATTTTATATTAAATACAATTAAAACAATTAGAATAGTTCAATTAGTTGATTCTTGGGTCCTCTTCTTTGATATCCCCCCCCCCCTCTCTCTCATTTTTGAAATAAAAGTATTTATTTATTTATTTTGTTTATATCTTTTGTCTTCTATTTATGGGGGGGGGGGGTGCATATAATAATTTGGTTAATGTTACAGGTTTCGAGGTACACGACTTTATATTTGCATAAATATGTGAATATTATAATCATACACGAATGACTAATGTGATCTACACAAACATCTCCTTTAAAAAATGGTTGAAATCAGTAAAAGCATAATAAAGCCAAACTTTGATCTATATTTTAATGGATTGGTACATGCTCAAGAAGGCATATAATCGTGATAACAAAAACATCAATCATAATTTCAAAGAATGATAATAAATCTACCTGCAGTGTCTACCCCCTCTTTAAATCTTTGCCCGTCGTCTTTTATCTCAAGAACAAGCTGCTCAATTTCTAAACAAATATTTTGGAGTTGTTAGAATAAGTGGGAGCACTTCAAGGAAATTTCGATCACGATTTCGTTATTTACTCTGCAATTTAAGCAGTGGAATCAGCGGGTCAAAGGGCACGAATGTTGTTCAAATCGTTGTAATCCTCTTTAAGCATTACTTCCGTCTTGAAAGAAGATGGATGCGATGAGGGGGTTATCGGGGGAAATCCACCCCTTCCCCGACTCACATCCTCTCTCTCCGATAGCCTCCAATCGTGATTTTTCTCCCCCGATTCTTGATTCCCTCTTCATCATTTTCTCCATGCATATCGACCTCATAAGGGCGGATGCAGCCTTGTCAGAAGGGTAGGGATTGATATCTACACATTTTCCAAGTGCCGCCCCCTCCAAAAAGGGATATTAAAAAAACTCCATCCCAGACTGGTTCGACAGTTGGGGAAGAAAAAGTATGTTCCAAGATAATTTTTTATTTAATAGGGGCCGCTCTTGCGTCCAATCCGTATTTCACATACCCTTTTACCTCGTTCTTCCTTTACAATTTTGAAATTAGAATTTGTATTGTGTTCGTGGCGTTGTGTATCAGCATGGAGTTACTAGCCGGTATCAGCCCAATCGAGAATTTAATTTGTGATATTTTAGGAGGACCTATGCAAATATGTCAACGCATTTAATATTAGAATGTGCCTTGGCTACTTATAATCTGTTTATTAAAAAAACAAAATCATTATGAATCGTCTGATCATCCATCTACCATATTTTTCTGATACTTTACTTTTCTCGACTGTTTGCGTAAAAGGAATGTCACAACTCATTATAAAGGGTATACTTGTGGTGAATGATGGCCCTCTAAAAGATCATTTCCGATAACTTTCAGAGGTTGAACAACGTGGACCAATAAACAATCGTTTCAGACAAGTATAGATTTGTGTGCGGAGTCTCTTTTTAAGGCCTTCGCAAGGAATTTGACAAGTTTCTATAGAGCGATCAATAATTTTCTCAAGTATTGCCTCCTCATAAATTTCATATGCGTGTAAGTACTCGAGAACATTATGACAACATGTTCATATTCATATCATTTCTTATTTTATTGCCGTTAACCCCAAATATTTAGAGAACACATTTACTATTCTTTTTTTTGCTGTGGATGGAAGGGGATAGGGGTGGCACCAGCATCGACTATTTTTTCGATTTGCCCTATGCAGCCGCCCTTCCTCGAAACGAGAAAAGATTGGACCCCCTCCTGATAGGAATGTATTCCCAATTTTGCCCCTTACCAGATCAAAATTCACTCATACAGAATTATATATTTGTTTATACGAACCTATCCTTCTCCCCCACCCCCTACCCCCTCTCTCTCTCTCTCTCTCTCTCTCCCTCTCTATCTCATCCCTCTCCTCTCTCTTTGTCTCACCCCCTCTCGCCCCTCACTCTCTCTCTCTCTCTTTCTCTATCTCTCTCTCTCTCCCTTCCTTTATAATTATGTAGTTCACATGTTACACTATCTCTGTACTGCAACTCGTATAATGTATCCCCATAGTTTTGTTTGACCAGGGACACTTCGTCCCGGTTCGACTATTACCGCGGCTAATGTCCTATTTTCCTCCTGTTCTCGAGATACAATTGTCTGCAATTACATTTTTCCTTTACAATTAATTTGCAATACATTAGGCTTACATGTTATTTACAGGCTTACATGCTGCCTTCATTATAACGATTAACCAACAACAACATGTTTTTCCTTCGCAAAATGCCACTAATCCAATTGATCACTATCGCCTTCATGCCCATCACAGGTATGTTTACCAAGCTTTTCTTTGACCTAGAAAGTCGCGGATTTGTCGCAAATTAAGGCTTTTGAGACTAATCTTTCAAGGCATAGTTAACAAAAGATCACACCGATTGCTTGTTAAATGATCCCCTTTTAAATCCAGTGCTATTTTCAATTCGGGAAGCAATAGGAGAGTACGACGCTAAACGGCAATGATGGCGACCCTAAGGAAATACCTACACAGGTAAATGGCGCCCCTAAGGGAAATTAAGAATAGTACGTCGGAGTGAATCGGAGTTAATAACAACAAAATTGTTAACGATTGACTTGCGACACTTAAATACGACCTTATCCTTAATTGAACAATGTGAGGACACACTGGCCGGTGTCCTTGCGTGACTCTGTAATCAATGAATGTTTGTAGACTGTATTCTGAGGACATCATTATTTGTCGATCCGCTAAGATTTTATGTTGTAGAGAAGGACGTTCGATAAGATCTTAAGAAAGGGGTTTATTCGTGGGGGTATTTGTAACAATGGTTTAATGATGTAACATTTCGGCAGTGTGTTCTCAATAAGATTACCTGCAATGCCCTACTTTTTTTTATTTGTCTGGAGATATTGTTAAATAATATGCGATGACTAGCTGGTGATTATGATGGTTTTTAGCTCTCTCTTTCTTTCTTTTTCTATTGATATAGGCCTAGTTGAAATTACACCAATTCTAAAATGGTAGGGCTTGACTTGTTTGTAATTACTAGAATGAAATATTCCAGGTAAAGCGAGCAACATACGATTTATTTCATAACCTATTTGCTTAGTACTCTCTTTAAAAAAAAGAGTGAATTTTCACTCTATTTTCACTTTCTTGGGAGTGACGTCCGTGATCACTTATTTAGGAATGAAAATCGATTGATTTTAGAGTGCTCTCTAAGAAGAAAAGAGTGAATGTTCACTCTATTTTCACTACATTTTCACTCTCCAGAGGAGTGACGTCCGTGATCACTCGATTTTTTTTAGAGAGTAGGGTTTGAAACCGGAATCCTCCTCTCTACGAAGAGCCACTAAAATCCTACTCATTCAACTGACGAGCTCTAAAATTTCAATATCACAGTATGTTCCACGCAAGAAAGACAGCATTATAAATAAACCATTGCAAACGTGATGACCTTCATATTTCCAGTGACATTGACCCATATGAATATAGTCACCGAAACCACAGACAATTTCATCTTTCATTCTCCCTCAAACGATCTATGACCGACACTTTTGCAGAGACTACAATACAATAGTCTCTTTTAATCTTCTCGACAACTCTTTCAAAGAAAGACACAAATGTTCCCATGCTGTCTCGACTGTGTGTGTTTAACATCGAACACAACACCTTTGGAGAATAATAATTGATCGAGTAGTTATTTTTAAAGTTCCCCCTTTGTCGAGTTTGAAAAGAGAGATTAAAATGTTCGCCGCCACATCGTCGCACCTTGTATTGACATTGTTGGGAGATATGGGTTTGACATTGTATGGATTTATTAGTTTATCTTTTGATATGTCTTTTGCGGTCAGCCTCTCTGTCGCGCTGTCTGTTACTTGACGAATTGAAATACAAACGTATAAGTTATGTGGATTAAAAAGTGATAAAGGATTCTATTGAACAGGTGTCGATACGGGGGATACAGAGTTATGGATGGACGACTTTGATTTGACAAGATGAGTAAGTACTTGGATTTGGGGAAAAGAAACTTAAGGTGAGCGACTATTCGTGCACACCTTTAATAGCAAAAGGGTAAGGGGGCATATCGTAAAGGAACACTCAATTTTTCAATCGAAACGTGAATGTACCCCCACAGTTTTATTAAAATAAATACAGAATGTACGATCGATATTTCATTTATTTATTTTAGCACGGAGGCCTACCTCAGCCCGTGGGCTGTTCTTCCGTAGGGCCGTGCATACATAAAAACATGCCATATCAAAATAACACATATACAAAATACTAATGATAAAATAAAATACATACAAAATAAATACAGCATACACGAAAATCATTTTGTAAAGTGTACATTTATAATTTCTTCAGAAGTGTGATGTATGAACCTATAAACAGTGTGTTACTCTGGGTATTATGAAATATATACATTTTGCCCCCATCTCCCTGCAACCCCCCCCCCCCCCCCTCCTCCCTCTCCCCACAACTTCTGACTGCTAGCCTACATATTATTGTTTGGGTTTCTTCTGGAGCGAGAGACCGACAAGTCTCACCGGACTCGATTTCACATCGGTTCGGGAATCATGAAAGCTGTTTCCGATATTAATTTCGAAATTAGTTACAACCAATCCATCAAGTTATGACAGAGAAGAAGTGGAGCTCGACCACCAAGGTCATCTTTGAATTAAGGTCATTTTTATCCACCTACATGTTGGAATGATATGGTGACGTTTGACCAAAACAAACCATCATGATAAACAAGATGTATGTGCAAAAAATAAAGGGGGAAAAAAGGTAATCGTGATCATCGAAATATATGAGAAATTTATTGTTTAAAAGTCGTTCTAACATCTATGCAAATATTCGGAAACTTGCTGTAAATGGCATACACATTGCAGCCAAACAAAATTATGTCAAAGGCGAATGCAGGCGAGTGAAACAGAGGTCTTGCGCCCCTCCCCCACCCCCTACACAGGAAGGGAAAATGCACACAAACAAACTGCGATGGTGTGCCCCCCCCCCTCTCCTCCCTCTCTCTCTCTCTCTCTCTCTCTGTCTCTCTGTTTCTTTCTGTCTCTCTCTGTTTCTCTCTCTCTCTGTTTCTCTCTCTCTGTCTCTCTCTGTCTCTCTCTGTTTATCTTTGTCTCTCTGTCTCTCTCTGTTTCTCTCTAACACTCTCTTTCTTAATGTGGAAATCATGAGGGCAATTTTGTTTTGTTTTACCAGACCTGACCACCAAGCTATGCACCGAACCATGGACCTAAGTTAGTCGTTGACCAAACACACCTGCATCAACTTTGACAAATTCATTGACCCTTCCCCTTTCCCCCTCCCTCTATCCACCCCTTCCCCTCCCTGTGCGCTCCCCCTTCCCCTCCCTGTCCCCTCCCACTTTGCCTCCTCCATTTCTATCCCGATATAACAAGGGCTGGTATTCATTCATTTCAAAATGTTGAGTCGATTAAAGATTGTTGAGCAGAAATCAATATGAAACGCAGATTTGTCGATGTGTCACGGTTTGAAATGACATACCAAACTGATGAGTCACGTGACCCCGGTCGTGATGAACTTTTTCACAAGTTCACTTGCTGCATGCGATTGGAATATACAAGAGAACATGATTTTTGAGCTGAAATATGAAATTACGGACTTGTTCCATTGATTATTTTGATATCGATGTTTCAGCTGTTGCTGCTACTGCCATGACTACTTCTTTTATTCTGCTATAGTGTGGGGATATCCAATCGGTTTGAATTCGGGAAGAGTCGTGCGACTGGTCGCGCATCACCATGCTGATTCGAAGCTTATGTAACCATGGTAACCTTTTCTCTGAGTGTCTTGACTTGAGGACTAACACTCCAATTTGTCCAAGTCCACGCTTCACATAGTTATATCGACCCCTCGATCTTCCTACTACATGTTTTGGAATCCAGAATATTTCAATTTTCAAAATTCATGATACCAATCTATAGTGATATTCAAAGGCATCGTATATGGCATGTTCAAAGCGCATTGCCGACTCACAATCTTCAGCGTTTTAGCTTATAAGTATCAATCATTGAATATCTCTAAATATCACATTGTGCTATCAATCAATCGTTTAAGTGTACCCAAAGCGTTGCTTTGATACATGTTACGGTATCTTCCGAGCACTACAACCATGACTCCCTGTATATAGATACTTAGTTGTAGAATGTGACCACAATGACTGTAAGTATTACATTTTACTTTTAAATTAATGGAATATGGACAAAATCATTTCTTTTCAATGATTCTATGATACAATCCTATCCCCACAATCGGTTAGCCAGCAATTCCCGTGGCGCAAGTGTCATGAGTGACTGCAAGCATCAATCCAGTGGCCTTACGATTTGGGTGTTTAACTCATCAGCCAGGTAAACGTTAGATCATTCACCCTATATCCATTAACACGTTGACTAATGCCAGAATAGTGGGGGCGGATCCAGAAAAATAGTAACGGGTGGTGGGACACACCATTGTAAATATTTTCTCACATGCAAACAAAAGAAACAAAAAGAAATAAAGAAATAAACAAATTTCATCTGCTTTGAAGAGTGCCCATAATAATTTTTCTACACAATTCTCTGACCAGCATGCAAAACAAACAGAAGCAAACAAACAAACAAACAAGAACCTACCCAACCCCCCCCCCCCGAAAAACAATCTCACATAACAGGGGGTACATTCTTGGAGTCTTTTTGTATACCACCTGAGTTTCAGAAGGAGAAATGGATGAGGATGTGCCCCCCCCCCCCCCGGGGCTTCTGGATACGCCAGTGACTGATTAGTGCACTCGTACTCCAATATTTCCCGATTAATTTTCCTCATAAACTCATATCACACAACTTTAACCAAAAAAATGATAATCTGCTATAACACTCAACCTTCATTTGAACCTGTCGCTGTATGGAAATCAATGAAAATGTAATTGATATCATAAGGTCCACATTTCCGTCACCAATTTCACCCATTTCCTCTCGTAATTCACAGATATTTTACCATTCGAGGGCAAAGGACTGTTCTTCCAATAAATAAAAAACATGCAAAAAAGTCACGATAATTTGACTAGCAGGTCAGCCGTGAAGTCATTTTGACCGAAATATTTATAGGGTTCAAAGAGAGGAATGGGGTAAATAAATGTGTATCTAGGTAAAATAAAATATTAAAGCACCTTTTTGCATGTCTGGCGGTATACATTGATGTATGTGGGATAAACAGGTGATATGGGCGTAACCCTCTTGTCTGATACTTTAACTAATATCTAAAAGCATTAACCGATTTTCTCATATTTCGCACCATTCCTCACCTTTCTCCCTCTCTATATATCACAAATTATTCTACTAACATGTCAATATTATATCTCTTCGATTTGACCAATTCTCTCTCTCTCTCTCTCTCTCTCTCTCTCTCTCTCTCTCTCTCTCTCTCTCTCTCTCTCTCTCTCTCTTCCCCCCTCTCTCCCCCTCTCTATCTTTTTTGTTTATCTCTCTATCTACAGTATGCCTATCATCCTGGCTCTTTCTACACCTCCTCTCTCCAATATCTTACTATCTCGACTCTCTCTCTCCCTCTCTCAATATAATTTATCAATTTCAGTATCTCCCCCTCTCTCTCTCTCTCTCTCTCTCTCTACCCCTCTCTCTCTCTCTGCTCCTTTCCTGACACATCGACTTTTGATTTCCAAAATCAACTTGTGAGAAATAAAAAGTATATCATAAAACACAGAGAAACAGAGAGAAATAGTCACGATCTCTGCTTCCTCTCTCAACCAAAGTTAGAAGGAAAACAAATGGTTCAATACAATTCGAGTGCGGTAAAACCACAAGCCAAATGTTAAAAGTGCAATCATACCGCATTCATACAAATTATTTATCGACATAATAAATTATTGTTATCGATGTCTTTGAGTGGAGAACCGGTGTCACTGTATATGAACTTCAATATTGACTAAGATACAATGTATTGCTTAACCTTGCGATGCATGCATGTACAGGTATACAATGATTATACGAAGGGTCTTTGGATTATTGAATTTGTGGAGGAATAAATAAAGCAAGTTTGAAGCTTTGAATGCCAAAAAAATGTGTTTGTTTTTCACTTCAAATATAATGATGTCCCCAGAATAATGGTATTGCGGGGGTTTTGTGGTTTGGGAGACTCTTTGAATGACAAGGTCACGGGTTCAAAGCACTGTTAGTAACCTATGTGGCAGGTAATGTATTAGTTTTAATTCCTCACACTTTATTTGATGACAAAAAGGTCTGGGGGTAACTGCCTTTACCCCCAGTGATTGCACAAGTGGCATAATGCATCAGACTCGTAACCATAGATACCGAGGGCGTTGGTAATCAGAGGTGTAGCTCCCGGGCAGGTCCACCCCCTCCCCACCCCTCCATCTGTTTATGTTTATTTTTGTTTGTTTGTGTATCACTCCATGGGGGGGGGGGGTGTCATTTGCCCGCTGTACCTACGCCACTATGATTTAATTACAATTTTTTTTTTTTTTTTTTGCAATGAGCGATGCAGCACGAATGCAACGGCAATAGCATTTACATAATTATTATGATTATAATCTTTGAGGAAATTAAAAGTACATCTCCACTATATTTCTAGCATATTATTTCCTCATCCGTTTTCCGGTAATTTATTCAGGTTAACGCCTTTGCCTGATGTAGGTCATCGTCTTTGGACAACGCACTTTGGTATGGCGTGCTACAGGCAGGAACCTGACAGGAAAACGTGTCAACAAATTTGACATTTATTTTATTCATAAACGGAAGGGAGTGAAGTGAGATAACCGTGGGTAGTTGAAACTAAATACCAACCGAAAGGAATTACATTAATAAATATAACATTTGTAATTATAATTGTGGTGTCATATTTAGCATTTCTGGCCCATGTCGTTCTTTCGATTGCCTTATTACCTGCGTAATCGAGCCTGTGAACGCATTTAGCACCTACGCCAGAAACTCAAACGCAATGTTTGCGCTGTTCAATTTGCATTTACCTTAAGAATAATGCCACTGGAGCGTCAAAGACTGCGCCAAT